>JAPQWV010002428.1:0-56838 GCA_027422505.1 Craterostigma plantagineum | reverse complement strand
CCTGAAATCGACTTGGAGGCATCCACGGTTGGAAGGTTAAATCAACTTAATTCAATCAAATAGACTGATTAACCTCGTAATATCAATTGATTTTAGAATGAAAATTTTCAATCCTACTATGATCAGGACGTTTGATATGCATGCATGCTTGACTCAGGGTCATCCAAAGATTAAATCATTCAACTCCATGATGAAATATAGATGAATTGCCTAATGTTAATTAGTTTCGTATGTAACCTCATTTCAATAAGTAATCTATTTTTGATTTTCTACATTGAGTCAGTTGAGATTGTTCTTATAACAGGGGATAAATGACGTGTTCCAACACGCTCTTCTCACTTGTTGCATGATTTTAAGACAAATGAATGTGTATATTAAAAAACTCACATTAACAAAGATTACAATACGCAGGTCAAAGCCGACATGACGTTAATTGGATAAAAATTATCTCTTGATTTATACATGACATAGGCTAGCTAGATTTAATATCTCGTACAAATGATACTAACGAAGAGAGAGCAATAACACATGTAACCCTTTTTATATATTGCAACATAAATAGGTGAATTCGATCAACTCTTTTTCAATTGTTTAATTAATCTGAGAACAATTTTCAAAAACTTGCTAGTCATCGATAAATCATTGAAAGCGATTGGTCTCATATGCATTATTAGGTATAACTATAACCCGTTCACATCTGTAAGGACAGATCGCAACTTGCAAGACTTGTTAAAGTCAGCACAACTTTCCTATCGAAGTAAAAGAAAGCTCTTTAGGCCAACATCAATAAACTTATTGTATAAATATGAAATATATATTGTGTACTTAGATATTTCTGTGAAAATCAATGTTTGCTCTCTTTATGATTCTGTCGATGAAAAAGATGTGGTTCTTGGCTTTGTTCTAAAGAGCCACAAGTTCTATTTCTTGTTTTCTTATTACTACTTATTCACTATAGAAAAAAATGGGAAAATACAGAAACTCTAATTGAATATGCTTCCATATAAATTGTCAAAACAAGAAATTGATTTGCCTTAAGGGCTTATGGTGTTTGGGCTATTGACCCAAAAAACTTGCTAGGTTGTGAAGCCCTGATTTTCGTTGCTAGGGAAATTTGACATCATATTACGTGTAAAATATATCCAATATTCTCATAACCCAGATAACCCAAACTACTTATATGCTTTGAAATCATACATCTCCTCTATCTCTCATCTCACCAACCTAACAACTAAGAAGAAGAAAACCCTATAAACAAAAACCATCCCAAATAAAACAGCCAAATCCACCACTTAGACCAACCCATCTCCACTTGCAATGCATCCCTAAGAACACTCTCGCCTTCCACGCCGCCCGAAAAACTAAGCCCTTCGAACTCATTCTTGTAAAGCCCCTGAAAAGCGTACTATGGAACGCCACGTAGTACATTGGAAACTTCCAGAAGATTCTCGGAAGGTTCTCGGGCAGTTGAAAGAACCCTCCGCTGAGCATCATCATTCCTTGAACGCCAGCGCCAACTATGAGGCCCATCAGAAATCGGGCATGAGGCTCGCAACGATCATCATTAGGCTCTCGACGAGCGCCATGCATGCGAACAGAGTCATAGTGAAGTAAAAGAATTGCAACTTTCCTCGGTTAAGGTCAGAAAGGAAGTATGTTATCCCGCCTGGCACGACAGAGATGAGAAGTAAGAAGGGGGCTGAGGAGACAGTGTTGGCTATTACGTAGGCTGAGGGTTTGTAATGACCGTTTAGTCTGTCTCGCCTGAAAACCTGCGTTTTTGTATTGATCGTAGGCATTTAGCGAGGAAATAAAAATTAGGGTTTTTAGGGTTTGTGCTTAGGTATGTTATTGATGACCTTCAAAATCTTCCACAAAGGAAGGGAAGCCCCCGATTGCCATTAATGTTAGCAGTGATGCCACGAACATGAGCACTGATCCTCGTTCCTGTAATAAAAGAATCACAACTCCTTAGAAATTTGATATTTTGAAAATATTACATGGTTGGATATACATTAATGGAGCTGTTGCTAGTGCCCAAGTTGTAAAAAACAGTCCCAAGGCCGAAAGCCATAGCATGTAAATGGCTAGTCTGAGCCAGTAGTAGCCGAGATCGCGGTACATGTGAAAAAAGATCGTTTGAATGAGAACGATGCACTGTGTATACAAGTTTGCTTGACCTTCCTTTTCTGATTCAATTGGGCTCCATATCTTTAAAATATGTTCAGAAAAATAATTCGAAAATCGTAGCTGTGGATAAAATTGAGCGAAAATTGATAGTCTTAGTTCTTACATGTTTTCTTATCTCAGAAATCGACTTCTTCGTTTGCACACAAAGCATCTGAGGATGTATAGAAACTGCTCAGCAGGTTTATTACTTCCTCGCTGTTGTACACTTTCCAGCTCCATATTCAAATATCCTTAAAACAACGAAAGGAAAAAGAAAAATGAGCAATAACATGTTTATGGAATTGCTCATGCATGGTATAAGGAAATTTCAAGCTCTATACATCAACCTCATCAAAGTCAGTATTGATCAGTTAAGATAGTGATCTGCTGGATTTTCTAGAGCCGGACAAGCAAATCCATTCGCCTCAAAGAAACTGTGCTCAAACGTAACGAAAATAATAAATCATCACACAGACCTCAAAACATAACGAAATAATATGTTGTTATTACAGCAATCACGCACCTTATTTGCCAAGCAAGAAGGGCCAAAGTACACACTTCTCCCAGACGAAAGCAGGCAAAGATGTGAAGGAGCTTAAATATTTCGCTAGTCGGCTGGTGAATGGAGGACAAAACCGTCATTTTGTATTCACGTGCGAGATCAACTATTCTTTTCATGACAAAATACGAAGCTGCACTGTCGAGCCCACTCGTTTGGTTCGTCGAGAAAGAGACATTCGGTCTCTTAATGAGTTCTAAGCAAATGCTGACCTTCTCTTTTGTCCATTACTAAGGCCTTTTAGCAAATCCTCCTATTCTCTTATCGATGCAATCTTGCAATCCCATTTCTCTTATGGTCCTCTCTGCAATTCCTTCTTCTGAGATTTGGACATCTTCGAAGGAAGTTGAAGTTTAGCTGAGTAGTAAACGGCTTCTCTAACTGATAGTGTCGATGTTAGGGTATCTCTTGTGTCACATATGCCTGGAAATTAGTACAGAATGCAAATGAAATAGACAGATGCTCAACCACATGTAATGAAACATGAAACAAAAATAGTCACCAAATCAGATTAATTGATTACGAATTACCGATATTCCATATGCAAGCTTTTGTTTACGACCATCGATCAAGATTTCTCCTTTTTGCGAAGTTCTCGAGCTTAACCGTCCTGATTTATATACATACATATATGTTTCGTTTCTCGCATGTGACAAGCATATGAATCTGTAAAATGAAATGAAATCACATATATAATAATCATTTATCGAATTACCAGCCAACGCATCGAGGAGAGTGGATTTCCGCAACCCGAAGGTCCCATGATAGCTAAAACTTCACCTGGAAAAGCATAACCAGTGAGCCCTCTAAGAATCGAATTCGATCCTTTGCCCTTCTACAGATTGAATTTGAATTAATATTCACCCGAAGATCCTCCCAAGTCAAGAAAATTCCATTGCCAACCTTCTGTGTAAGATCGAGTTTTGTGTCGTAAGTGTTGTTCTCAATTCGTGTTTTTCAAGATCTAAAAGGCAGCCTAAAGTTTCAATGTATTCATAATTTGACACTGACGACGAAGCCATGCATGCAGAAGAAGGTAGGCTTATTACTTGGTACATCTCATTGCGTGCATCTGATGTTTATAATGTTGTAAGAATTTATGAGCTTTGAGATTGAGCATTGATTGTTCTAACCACTTGAAGTGGTTGGTTGTGTGTGTAATGGATAGCTAGATTCTTTGATGATAATGAAGAAAATGAGATACCATGGAGTGTGTCACGTTTCGCGAATTTAATCTCGTGACTTAAGACAAAGTAGTAATGGTATAGAACATGGAAGTTACCTCCATGACGATGATGCCAAAACTTGGGCTTTACACTAAGTGTCTTTATTGTTACAATACCGATGTCTTTACCACTATTTAATCATCAAATCTTGGCGTTTTGGCAATGAGCTTGTCACGGGACAAAATTTCAAGTTAAAACTATGGATTATGGGCTTCAATAATTTTAAATACTTTTTGGTTTGCATTGGCATCTTTACAATTTCGGACCACAAAGTATAGCGGTTTCGATTTTATGTCAATGTATTTGGTTATGCAAGACTTCATATGACGGACAAATTTGAATTTTGGTAATGTTTAGAACAAAATAAGTCGGAAACATCTTACTGGGGCTGAAAAACAAACTTTCGATCGTTATTTAAAATAGGTTGTAAAATTCAAATTTATTTTCACATATGTAGTTTGATTTAGTTTCTCAATTATCAAATATAGTGATAGAGATCGAAACTGATATATTTAATGACATTTTTGTTTGTCCTTTTTCACTATATATAAAGGTTTACTTAGTTGTTTATATTAACTGGTATTTCTTAGAGTTTATACCTATGTTATTTCTTATTATTAGATAAAAAAATAATCGAATAAAAGCTGAACTCAAACTCTTCTCGATACTCGTTAAAAGACCGAACGTACTCTTGCCCTTGACCCACATTTATCTTTTATCCTATCCCATGCCTCTATTTGATATATGCAATGCAACTACCGATATATTATATATATTATATATATATATATATATAAATATATATTGCTCACCTTAGGTGAGCACCTTCTATGGGCACCTGCTGATTTGGCACAGATTCGTGCTAATTCAGCATGCCACTTCAACATCAAAATATGATGTGGCATTAATCAACACATCTTAGGCGGCATATATCGACATATATGATGCTGATGTGGCATGCTCACGTCTTATGTGGCACTTGTTGTGTTGCCTTGATATACTCCACGTGAACATGTCACATCAGCATCATATGTGTCGATCTATGACGCCTAAGATGTGTTGATTAATGCCACATCACATTTGATGTTGAAGTGGCATGCTGGTTTGCAGCAGAAAGAGGTGGTAGACTGCTTCATCCTGAAACAAACAAATTTAGGAGAATGTTTGTGAGTTTCAAGCGTGTATAATTGGGTGTATAAGGGGTTGTAGACTTTACTCTTCCTTGATGGTACACAAATCAAGAATAAGCACAAAGGGTGCTTACTTACTGCTGTGTCAAAAGATGGAAATGATGGATTGTTTACTGTTGCTTTCACAGGTTTTGTTATTTTCTTACAATAATTTGTTATTTTCGTAGCTTATTTCATTATTATCTATTCATAATTTGTTATTGGACAGTGGCTGATGCAGAAACATCACCTAACTGGGAGTGGTTTCTTTTGAAACTGAGGCACCTCTTGTGCTATTATGGAAGAGACAACTTCGGAGATTATACATTTTTTTCCGACCGGCATGAAGGATTGGTTCAAGGCATTCCTCGGTATTTCTAGGGTCTCACCATGCATATTGTTTAAGGCATGTCATTGACAATTTCAAGACTGAGGTACATTATCATGTATTGTTATTTATAGACTCATTTCAGTTAATATGTTAGTGATGTATTATTATGTCAGACGAGTTTTTGTTTTTCTCCACTATCTGTACAGGTATTGCGAAAGTACCCATATAAGAACAAGAAAAGTTGGACAACAAAGTTCAAGAAGGCAGCTTACTCTCCTTACTTGGAGGATTTCAGAACATTTCTTACGGAGGTTCAAACAGTATTTCCCGGACACTCAAACTTCATAGGAAAGACGAATCCTAATTGTTGGGCTAACTCCTTATTTCGTGGCCGACGATGGGGAATAATTGACACAACATTGCGGAAAGTTGGAATAGTTGGGTTCGTGAGGCTAGGGCGCTACCTATTGTTAGTTTGGTCGACGAGATAAGACGGAAGACAATGATCATGATGAACGACAAACGCACGGAAGCACACAAACAGCTCAGCCGTTTGTGTACGAAGCCTGAGAACAAACTAAATTAAGCATCGATGAATCTCGAACATTGGAGGTCAATAGGTCTGGTGGATGGCAGTCGAGGTTTCAGAAAAGGGGATCAAATATGCCGTAGATTTAAACAACAAGAGATGTTCTTGCCGATACTTCGATTTACAGGGGCTTCCGTGTAAGCATGCATGCGCATGCATTCTTTCAATAGGCCTTTCTCCATATGACTTCTGCGACAGCTATTACAGTTTGGCGAAATACCGGGAGGCATACCAGGGTTCTATAAATCCAATTCCTTCTAATTTTGCAATTGAAGATCCTATACCCAAAGACGTCGTGGAACCGGACGTTCAAAGACCCCCAGGCCGTCCACGATCTAAAAGAATTCCTTCACAAGTTCAAGACACTCGTCCACTCAAGTGTGGAAGATGTAAAAGGGTCTGGCACAATCGCCGAACATGCAAAGAAGCAATTTAACGTTTGCAGTATTCTTTTTGTCTTTTGTTGGCCAATTTGATATCAATTTGTCCTTTTCTCTAATTGATGTCAATTGGTAAGTTTTTGGCTTCTCGTGTGTACGTATTGGATGTTTCTGCAGATTATAACAAATTACGTGCACAGAGTAACATTTCGTTCATATGTGGTAACAAGTTATTACAGCATAATAACGGTTTGAAACCACTAGTAACGATATTGATACTCAAAGTAACAGATTTGATACCCCGAGTAACAGTTTGGACACAGTATAAATATACCCAAATTATTGGGGTCGATCGTATTTTCGCGAAATTAAAATCCGAACATCGGACGAACGAGCAAATAATGTGCACCATAGAGCTGCCCATACTATAGGTACTTCGAATTTATACATATTAGATGTAATCGTTGCCAAAACGGCTTTGATTTCGTCATATTTTCGCAAATTACAACCCTACACATGGTAACAATTAATTACAGTTAAATAACGGATATGGCAGTCAAAGTAACGAATCTTGTGGACTGAGTAACAGATTTGGTACTATGAGTAACTGTTTGGGCACATATAAATATTCCCAAATTATTGGGGTCGACCGTATTTTTGCGAAATTAAAGATGAACATCGGACGAACGAAGCAAACAATGTGCCGCACCGAGCTTCCCATACTATGGGTACTTCAAATTTATACATATTAGATGTAATTGTTGACAAAAACGGCTTTGATTTCATCTTATTTTCGCAAGTTAGAATCCTAGACACAGTAACAATTAAATGCTGTTAAATAACGGATTTGGCAGACAAAGTAACGAGTTTGGTGAACTGAGTAACAACATTTATACTACAAGTAACAGTTTGGACAGTATAAATATTCCCATTATTGTGGTTGTCCGTTTTTTTGCGAAATTAAAAGATGAACGTCGGACGAACGACCAAACAATGTGCAGCACCGACCTTCCCATACTATGGGTACTTCGAATTTATACATAGTGGATGTAATCGTTGCCAAAACGGCTTTGATTTCATCTTATTTTCGCAAATTAGAACACGACACATGGTAACAATTAAGTTTAGTTGCAATAACGGTTTGACAGACTTAGTAACGAACTGGCACAACAGGTAACAAATATGGCATGCTAGTAACAGTTTGGATACAGTAAAAATATACCCAAACTATTGGGTCGACCGTATTTTCGTCAAATTAAAAGATGAAAGTCGGACGAACGAGCAAACAATGAACCGCACCGAGCTATCCATACTATGGGTACTTCAAATTTGTACATATTAGATTAATCGGTGCCAAAAAACGGCTTTGATTTCATCTTATTTTCGCATATTAGAACCCTAAATAGAAAGATAAAAACTCATACAAATCTTACATCTTGCTTCATCAATACCACAATACATCCTACATTACACGCCGAAATTGGTTGGTTAGTGGGCATTCGAAATTTCGGACCTCGATTCACTGTAAAAACGAGATTCGTAAAATAAATACTCAGTCGATAACAATTTTCTTCACCAAAGTAACAGATAAGGTATGAAAAATAACATTTCGCTAGACTTTTATAACAATATATCTAAAAGCATAACAGAAAGTCGACGAAAAAATAACTATTAGTTCGGTATGTAAGGATGAGTATTTTCGTCAATACATATTTTTCGTCCTTATCTGTGCCATTTTAAAAAAGTTGGTCCTTTAAACTATTGCGGATTCTGACAGGGACTGAACCATTTACAAAATTTCTGACTAGGGACTGACTACAAATTTACTCAAGTAACTATCATGAAATAGCTCTAAGTGATTAAATATAGGCGACTGTTTTGAACGGAAACTTACGTCGCCTGACATATGCAACTATTCCTTATGTTGATTGAGCTGGAAATTAATGAATCACCTACCTATCTGTTCGAAAGAAATTAATCACATTAAAAACTCTGAAAAACAGTAGTTCCACTTATAGCATTGCTATTCCTGGAGCCACTTTATTGACTATTAATCTGTGAAGCAAATGGAGTCATTGACTATGTTTCGTATTATTGATCAATTCTCCATAGTTTTGATATTGCACATTTAGTTTCGCTTTCATTGTAAATTGATCTAAAGCCACCTATTTTAGTTATCAAAAGAAAAAACGCGTCGTCGGTTAGAAAATCGCTTTCGTAATGCAAAATAGATACTTTTTAGTTAGTGTTTCGACGGCGATGTTTTATACGCGGAAAAAGATTGCATGCGATTTTAATAATGGATAGTTTTTTGCTATTAGGTGATACATATGTGTTTACTATCCCCATGGAGAGATTACATAAACACAAATAGATACTTCCAATCCACATTTAGAAAAGAAATATGTTTAGCTGATAAAAAAGATGTAGTAATTCCAAAAATTTCAATGCGTATCACAAAAAAAAAAAAAAAACAGTCCTATACATACCCAGAAAATAGATATTATAACAGCTACAGTGCAAAAACAATCAGCGAAAGAACCATTTTCGCTAAAATATTATTAAACTAATAAAGTATTTGTAGAAACTACATTATATTTTAACTTATTATATTTATTCTATCACAGATTGATTCTTTCTTATTAAGGTTTAAAATTATTGAGAGATCTTTTTATTTTAATTTTATATACCATATTTAGTATGGCTTAATTAATGGATTACTTGTCTGTCTACGAGAAATCAATGTTATTAATATCTTCGGAACGAAGATTCTAGGGATGGCAATGGGCGGGTTCGGGGCTGGTAATGAACATACCGTCCCCATACCAAATTCTCGTTCTTAATATCATCCCCATTAATTTACCGCTTATGATGAGTTGGTTCGGGGATGGGTAATCACTGTTCGGGGATCGGATTCCCCGTTGGTATTGGGTTCCCCATATTCATGTATAGCCAATAAATTAATTTTTTTTGCAACAAAAAAATTAACTAAGTAATATAGACAAATTAATATGTAAAATACGATATTGGAGTATAAAAAATTGATATAATATGTTATTGAAATACGAGTGTATTGTGAAGAATATATATTGAGAGTATAATTTTTTTTCTTTTAAATACGATCCTTAATATAAAGGATGGTCTTTGAAATTTATTCAATTTAGTTTTTCATAGTATTTATTAATAACGGAGAATGGTGAATCACCATTTGATTCAAAAAGGGCCGGATTCGGGGCCGCGGAGGGGCGGGGTGGAAAACATGATTACCATCCCCATCCCGTCCCCGCTCATTCACTAACGGGGAATCACCGTCAATTTCCCATCCCCATTTTGACTGAGAATTCCCCGTCCAATAGCCTCGGGCCCGACGGGGATGGTTCACCGTGGGAATTTGCCACCCTACAAGATTCGCACCCAATGATCACTCATCAGCAAATCGTTTTAAGGGACCCTTGGAGTGGAGTTGAGAAGAAATCAAATTTATAGATACTTAAGATATGAGAACTACAGAAAAATACCCATTTATTGGTAAGTCAGTACCCTCTCAGTGTTTTTTATATGTAGGTACATATTAATAAATTTTTTGTACATTGGTACCTGTCCGCCGCAAGGTACATCATATCGCACATTTAGGTACCATGAGAAACCTATTGTGGTACATAATACATTGAGAAAATGATACACATATAACACATAAGGTACCATATGGAAATGTAAACCATATATGAGTACCATATAAATGCGTGACGTGGTACGTAATACACATATAAAAAAGGTACGTTAAGACCGAAAAATGATACACACTATCGAACGTGTACTTATATTAAAAAATTTTATGACAGAGGTACTGACTTGCAAATTTTTTATATAAATGGATATTTTTCTGTAGATGCACCTTAAGATATATACTGTGAGAAAGTCACAAGGAAAAGCACAATTTATTGCATTGTACCCCGAGATAATGTATGTTCTTTTAGAAAAGAATAGAAAGGATATTGACAAGGGGCAATTAGGTTTCAGGCCCCAACATGAATTTCATTTAGGTTTCAGGCACATGTCAGAAAAATTTTAGTTTTAAGGACCCGATACACTTAAGTGTTTTCAGTACCAATTCATGGACCTGCAGTACCACTTCATGGTTTTCAGTACCAATTCATCGTTCTGTACTACCACATCATCGTTCTGCAGTACCGCTTCATTGTTTTGTAATAACACAAAACGATAGTCCGATACCAATTCATATACATTTTATAACACTTGCGTAAATTTTAGGTCCTTATCTCTAAATTTTACGAAAATCGGGTCCTTAACCCTAATATTTTCTGACAGGGGCCTCAAACCTAACTTAAAATATCATTTGGGGCCTGAAACTTAATTATACCTATTGATAACTCTTTGTAGAGGTGAAAGTGCGGATGAGCCAGCCAGCCCCGGATTGAGTGGGCTGCCCGACTGTTAGCGGGCCATGTTGGGCTGGCACGAAATTCAACGGGCCTAAGAATCTTAGGCCCAAACCCATGTGATGGCCGGGCCAGCCTGTCGGGCTAACGGGCCTACAATTTAATATTTTGTTATTTTTTTATTTCAAAATCTTTTATGTTTTAAAAATACTTATATTTTATACCATTATACCCAATATTACAAATATATAGTTATAAAAATCTTATATCCCAGAATTCATCAAAATATTATTTTTTTACTTATCAAATTGAATTTTATAAATATTATATATAGAAACAAAAAGAAAATAAAAAAATTTAACGGCCCCTCAGCCCGATCATATTTCGGGCTCATCATAATTAAGCCCAAACCCGGTATTTTAGGGGCGGGCCAGGTCCCAAGGGCCACGGCCCAAATTTTCAGTTCTAACTCTTTGAATATGTTGTTCATATTTGATCTTGAGAGGGTCCATCTTTAACTCTTTCCACACCACCTCTGGTATCATAAATATGGGCAGACCCTAGCATGGGCCGCGGGCTTCGGCGGGGCGGGCCGCGCGTAGGTCGCCCAAAAATAAAAACATATAATTATATTATATAATAGATTTACTAATAAATTATATTGTTTTTTTTTTGAATTATGATTTATACTTTAATAACATAAAAAAATTAATATTAAAGAAGATGATTAAATTAGATATTTTTCATTTTGGAATCTTCATTGTTATATTTTTTCAAATTTTTTTATTATTTTTCCTTTTTTCTTTTTTTATTTTTTAAACTGGCGGGCTAAACCCGCCGGGCCCGCTACCCGCCCGCCCCCGCTCCGCCGGCCTTTTTGACAGTACTAGCAGACCCTAACAAGCAACTTCAAGTAGCAATCAACGGCATATGTTCTCCAATCACAATCCCATTTGACGCACGGTCGACACACTTCATCGCACCATGATGTTAGAGTGAAGACAGCTATAGACACGAGAATCGAACTAAATATAATTTTATTGGTCACGAACCAAGAAACGAAGAACAAAGACCCTTTCCTAATAGCAAAAACCGAGAGATAAACTCCGGCTCCCGATTCTTTCCTCAAACCCCATGATTGCCTTCTACGAGACTGACGCCTATTATCTATTATATGTAAGGACTAAACTAAATATTTAGACTCCTAATAAATCTTAACTATCTAAATCTAAATCAAATCTAAATAATTCAAATTGAAACTATAATAAATAAAACTTACTATAATAATAACTGATTCGTAACACATAACAAGTTCCATAAGCTAACGCTCCAATCAACCTGCTCTCCATGCTAGAAGTCATCTGTTCAGACAAAGCCAATGAAATTGGAAACAGGTCTTTACCAGCATGTGGCTTAGTCGGCGAGAAATTAGCGAAATGAAAATAAACTCACGGCTTTGTTCGGAAATTCAACTACGTTTTTACCATGCACATGCAGCGAAATATACAGTCTAAAAATCACAACTTAATTAAAATCATCAACGTAATTAAGGACCGCCCCAAAACCAAGATTGACTTGATCGAACGAAGAGGTAGTCAAACTTGCCAACTTGACTTACACTAAACTTCCATTATAGTCAATAAAAACAACTTTTTTTTATACGAACTTCCAACCTTTAATTTTCCTAAAAAAAAAAAAATTCAATTGACGTGCCACCCTACCTACCCACCACAGGGCGGTGTCATTTATTTTGAACATAGCTGAAAAATGATACGGTGGAATGCTTTTTTTTTTTTCGGTCTAGAAATTATTTTCTGACGTACATCGCCAAATGAAAAACAGAACAAGGCTAAAAAATGAGGTAAAACTGAAACCAAGATAAGCTACTCTTATTGACTTGAGAAGGTAATTCCTCCTCCTCCATGGAAGCAAGAACTTACTGGTATTCGCCTTCGCTCTATGAGACGACGTAGGATCTCGACTTTCACATCCTACGGAATATCCGACCATTTCTTTTCTTCCCAGCGACGGAATCAGAGGTGGGTCAGAGGGGTCGACCGACCCCCCGGCGGCCGGCGCTACAAGGGTGGTGGTTGATGGCGTCGACATTGGTATTATTATTGTTAGAAGATTCGTATAAGAGGAAGAAAAGAAACCTAAAATTGTCCTCTTAGTGCTGGGTGGAATATTTTATTGGGCTATATCCTAAAAATAATTATAATTACTTAGGCCCATTCCAATTAAATTTATCTATTAATATTCGAAATTTCATTTATTCGAGAATCAACTTAAAATTAAAGAAACGAATTATTAAATTTATTAATAATATTAATTTTAATATAACTATTCTCTAATAATTTAATAAATTAATTTATTTAATGTATTACTCTCTATATTAATTTACCTTCTGTTTTATATTTTATGATGAATGATATTCGTAAAATATTATAACAATAATTTCATTACGAAAAGATTATGTAATTTAACCATGATTTTGGTGCAATTTAAAATTATTAGCAAAAAGAAGTATATTTACATTTTATCATTTGAATTAATTTAAATAATTTGGATTTTATTTTATTTAACCAAAATATGTTTCGTTACATTATATCATTATAAAATTTATTTTCATATATAAACTAAGAAAACGTCATTTTAAAAGCAATTTTTCGACTCTTTCAAGTTACAATTTCTGATTATGTCACTATTATAATATGATATTTCTTCTTGTATATGTAATAGACACAATAAGATTTACAAAGAGCTTATCGTTTTTATTAGTTTTGTTTACAAAGTTATAACTCACTGCACTAAATAATTTGAGGAAGATTACTCAGCCTCAGTGAATCGTGTCTTCCTTTGATAAGAATCAATACAATACGACCTTGAAAGGGTTCCTCCTCTGAATGAAATTCAATGGGATCCAAATAAACCATGTTTTTCATCAATAGGAGATCCCAAGTGCCGGGATCGATCGAAAGTTCGATTCTATCTGAACTATTCATTTCCAAAAAGAATATTCTCATTGATCGCGAGCGTGTACGTTTTAAATAAATGTTCGTGCAAGTACGTCAAGTAATAATTAAAACAATATGTTATAACTATCACCACGCGCGATAGGCAGTGTACCTATAGTTTGTAAAATAGCTATAGCGAGTATCCGAATATCGAACACGAGGAATAATCTTGCTTACTAATAATAACCTATCAATTCAATATCTAGCCTAACAAATGATTGAGATTTTTATATTTGAACTAAGTCACAACAACTTAAACTAACACAGAAAAATAATCAAAACACAACTAAAGATTTAAGAGTAACTTTGAATAAAAGGAATGTGCTTGGGATTTCGAATCCCGCTAGATATGGTCGATGAAGTCGTAACTACCGTTACCACATGATTAATGACTATGTCACGATAATTCCTACTCGTTTTCAACTTAGCTTTCGCCCTAAATGGTCACGAGAATATATAGTAGTTATCTAAGGTGAGGGTCGACTATTTACTTTCGCCCTATAGTCGACGCGTAACGTTTACGATAGAACGAACCGTTATTTAGCTTTCGCCTTAACGGTCTACTAAACGTCACACCAACACATATACATGCCAAACGTGATTCTCAAAACAATACATAGACATATTGAATCGAATAAAAGCTGTCATAAACGATACAAAGCCATATCATGTGTTCACGAGTATTTTACGTCCAAACTACGGGGGCTATCTAGCGTTCTTCTCATCCCAAACACACAAAATGATTAGCTACTCATAATGAAGGAAGAAGCCACGAAATGTATACGAAACAAAGCAGAGAAATACATAGATTCTTCCCTATTTAACGGTCGTGTGATCCTCAGAATAAGCCGTGTTAAAATAGTGATTTGTGCTCCATGTTTACGCGGTTCGTCCCAAATATCGCCTCATGTACCTTTGACATCAAAATATGTAAAAATGATGAATAAATGCACGAGACAACTCACATAAACCAAATATTAAACATGAAAATGCTGGAGATAAACGAATGATAATGCGTTTATCACTCACTGAATGAAAAGAGAAAGAGATATGAAAAGTAATTATATTGATTACAATATGGAATTAATTTTCATCTGTGTAATAAGCATCTATGCAAAACGTATATAAGACATTTTGAAGATTAGATAACGGACTAGACGTTGCTTATTATTGTTTTTGATATTTATTCTTTGATTCTTAAGTTACAATGTACATTTTGTCATTGATAACAAGAATATATATGCTAAAATGTATTACCAAAATATTTTAATGACTATATGAAGAACTAGACGTTTCATATGATTTCAATGTATACTTTGATCTAATTTATTGTTTCTTCATTAATTACAATATGCAATTTATTATCAGGTATAAAATAAACATATTATGTAAAACGTATATAAGAAATCTTCACAATATTACCACGTACCTAATTTTCACAATATTACCACAATATTACCCCAAGTTACAACTTCTGGTTTCCGTCCCTGTTTTCTTCCCTCTCTTCGTCTTCTTTCGGTTGCAGCAGATCTGAAACAACAATTCAGAAGAACGCTCAGAAGAACACCGCTCGATGTCGAAGGCTCTCATGGCGAAACTCAAGCGACAGTAGGTTTTTTTCTCATTGTTTTATTTTATCTGTTTGATCGTCTACTAAACATATCTTCTGATCAGTCTAAGTCAAGAAGGAATTGAACGCAGTAAGATAGATATGATTTTGTCACTGATGGAGGAAGAATCTGGTATCGACTGCAACTCAAACTCATCGTATATCAGGCACGCATTCTGCCAATAAGAAATTAGGTTAGTTTGTGGTTGAGGATTAATTAGGTTTGTTATATTATATATTTACACTTGATCGATTAAGATTTATGATGTTGTGTCAAAATTTTAGGCAGCGGAGGCTTTGGACGTGTGTCTGCGGCTGTAGATACATGTTTGATGCATTACGCTACGCTGTGAAGAAAGTCCCCCTCTGTGATGAACTATACAACTGGAGCATGGGGTAAATTTTAAGGTTTCCAATTTGACAGCGAGCATATTTCATGTAGAAATGGTTGGTTTTATTTAACTTCTTATTATATGTTTTCCTCGCGTTTGATAAATCTACTTTTCTTTGTTTCATACTGTGTGATATTAAGATTGGTTTGTATTTCATACTACTGGATCATGTAACTGTTCTGTTGAATTTGACAGCGTAGCTGTGTGGTTCTATTTGTGTGTAATGCTCTCTATGTGATCAAATTGATTTTTGATGGTCTTTGGAAGTTGGGCTTATGATTTAATCTGCCACTCGCGAATTTGCAGCATGTGTTTGGAAACGGTTGAGGAATGTATAAATAGGGAGTCAATAATATTTTCATCAATCAATTTTAAAATAAACAATTCGTCAGAGAAGCACAGAATTGACGGTTCTTAACCACCCGTTTGTCCTGCGTATTTTCAGGTAATACCTAAACTGTTTTAGTTCGTTAAACCTTTTGCTCCCTCCCTCTATCTCGCCTTCTCATGTTCCCCTTTTCGTGACAGGCTTGGGTTGAGGAAGACTACGATGTCTCCCCTGCGAGTTCAGGATCATCGAGCGGCCTTGACACAAACGCTGCAAAACAATGTCTTTACATTGCGATGGAGCTTTGCCCGAGGTACCACTGAACATTAGGATTGTTAGGATCTTTAAGAGTAAATAACTAGGGGTATTCATTATTTGGGTGACCAATTAACACCCGCCCGATCCATTTTGAATCCGGGTTACTCAGTTTGGTTAATCGGGTCACTCGAATTATTAAATGGGGAAATGGTTGGGTGGGATAAAAAAGTTAGGGGCTCACCCGAACAAGATCCTTTCTTTAACTTAAATATATATGAACATATCGTGCCTTCTAGGGTTTGACAAGTGTTGCTTTTCGAATCATGGTGCTAAAAGACGAAGTCGAAAGTATGGATAGCTTCCGTGCGTGGAAGTACTTTAAGCAGCTCCTTGAGGGGTTGGTTGTGTATAAATAATATATTAATACTTATAAGTGTGTATTGATAAATGAATAGTAACTTTTGTCGTAATCTATTTCGATTGATGATAGCCTATTTATCCTATTTTTCGTAATCATTACCTACTTATCGTATTATTCATCTTTCTCGCGCTATTTGTTTGTTTCACGCATCAGTATGGCCCACCAATATCAAACCTCCGAATCCCAAACACTTGGTTGTATGGTAAAATGGACGACTCACTAGAACCCTAATTTTTACTTCAAATGGGCGTACTTGAAGAATATGCTCAATGAGTTAATCATTTAGCTAGAATGTCTCACGACAGCTAAATTACGGGCCATATGAGCCGTATCTTTTGTTATTAATATGACAACATGAGTGATGAGGATCCATAAATTTCTAAAACCTAATATATACATAAAATGAAAAAATCCGATGAATGAGAGATAAACACTGGTCGCATAATTTATGTTGTATGTTTCTTTGATTTTTTTTCATGTGCTTAGCTTGACGCAGAAGCACTCGATATTGGATTATTAAATCATACTTTCGAGAATTGCTTTGCTCTCCAATCGAAGTCTACAATCTTAACTTTATTGGCTCATTATGCAATCATCAATAGGTTCTTTCTCCTTTATAAACTTAGGAGTATCAATCAGCATCATTGGTAATAATTTCTATCCTGTAAAGCCACTTGTGAATGATAGAGAAAACCAAAACATTGACAGCTTATATCATAATTGTTAGTTGACCATTATTTTGAGCGTTTGTTGTTAATTTCATATAATTCTGAAAATGATTCATTGTATGTACCAGATTTAACGATTTCATTATGTTGGAAACTCTTTCATTTCCTTCGAGTTTACGTTCAATCTAATGTGTACTCTTACTTGTTTCAATTAGACGATTATTGTTGACACCTAAACTGTATTGATGACTATTAAATAATAAGTAGATAAAAGAATAACATTTGGGAGGATAAAAGTGGACATTTATTGATGCGCCTTGTGCGCGGCTAACAAAATTCTAGTATTTATATATATATATATATATATTATGTATATAATCAAATAACGTAAATAAAATAAACGCCGCCACTGAGGTGGGATTACCGCAAACCTCGTGGGCTATTTTATATATATATATGTGTGTGTGTGTGTGTGTGTGTTGTGCGCATGTATATAGGAATTTTATGGTGCTCACCTTATGTTGGCAAACTGATGATGTGTTACCGATTCGTGCCATTTCAACATCCCATATCGACATCTAAGGTTGTGTCGTCCTTAATTAACATCTTCTAGTTGCCATTAACCGACATTACGAATGCTGATGTAGCATATTGAAGCGATATATTTAATTGATACGTAAAATGTTATGTAAGGCGTCAATATGCCACATCATCATCCGTATAAAATAATATACATATACTATTTATTCCATCCATCTATCATTTGTTCCATCCATCTGCTATTTATTCCATCCTTATTTTATCAACCACTCTATATAATATACATCCATATAATTATTTCATAATAAAGGTAAGTTTTATAACTATTTAAATGAGAGATGTATTTGGAGTCGAGACATCGAGATACAAAGTTGCTATATGCCAAACTATAAGTACGTTTAGATAATATTTTGATCAAAAATAAAATAATATGAAGTATCAACTATCAACTATCTATTTATTCGTTCAAAATTTTATTTTGCTGAACAGACGAATACTTTTCAAACGCAAATCTTGTGTTCATTGAGAGTCATTATTAAATCATAGACTCAATAACACTGTCACGTGAAGAGTACTTGATTCTGTCCCATCATAGAAGTCTATAGTTTGCCATTTGTTTAGACATATGTAGTATAATTCGGTCTTTTTGGTCTAATAAAAATATGGGTTTAGATGATGGTAACATAATTCGGTCTTTTTAGTCTAATAATAGATAGATATACTGCAAGTAGAGCCATTGCGATAGTTTCCTTCTTGTTTATATCTGGTTCTATGATATAGAATATGAAGAAAATCGTCTGAATTTTAGGCTGGGACTTTTTTCAAGCGATTCCGATCCATGTTCGATAATTCATCTACGTACGAATGAATTTTACTGTGTTATTGCTTACCAGTAGTGCGAATAGACCCTTTCCTTTGCCCTGTCCCTTTCCGCTATAGTCGATCCATTACGATTTGAGTTTTTTTTTTGTGTGTTTTGTTTGAGTCTGATTTAGATGTGTGATTGCGATATGGAAGTGTTGTACTGAAAATGGCTTAAATAAAAATTTATTGAAAAGGCAAAAACAAAAACGTCTTTTTTCAGCCCTTTAGGGGGCGGTGACTAGGAAAAATGGCGCGAATAGTAATCCAGTTTATTTTATATGGGACTCCGACTCCATTATTGACCATTAGAAGGATCCGATGAGAATTCAAAATTGATTAGTGCTGCTTTTGCAGTGTCTTCGAATTAGGGTATTATAATTTATAAATGCGCAATCATTACTCGTATTTTCTATTTTTAGGGTTGATTTTTATAACGAAATTTGAAATAAAATAAAGAAAGTATTATCCTAAGCCATAATCTATTATTATCAGCCGCCTCCTCTACTCAGGGCCGTAGCTTCCATAAGGCCAGTGAGGCAGTCGCCTCGGCCCAGCTTTCGAAGGGGCCCAAAAAAATTTATCATAACTATATGTATATATATCGTCGCGGTTAGATATATCTCATCCATAGCTTCTGAAATTAGGTGTCGTGGGTACACGACGACTAATAGGGCATTTCTGATATATGCTATTTTATGGTTCTTGGGCTTTTCAAATGTTTGGCCCAATTTTAACAAGCCTTTTGTTAATTAGAATATAGAAATACATATATGTCAACTACATTAAGCAATGTAAATGAAGTTTAAAAAAGCGGAATAGCTTGAAAGTTTATTTATCTCGTTAAATACTTTATTATTAGTCTAGATATTATGATAGTCTTATAGTTCTATTATTTAAAATTCGTACATTGTTTAACTTTGTTGAATATACGCGTTTAAACATGCTTATTGATGTTTGATTTGCATTATTTTCCATTTTTTCTTAATGAATTTTCTAATACTAATAAGAATTTTCAAATATTTGTAATATATGTAATACAGAAAATTTTGTAATATATGTAATATAATAGAAAATTTAGTGAATTGTGATATAAACTTATTATGTATTTTAACCTCTTTACAAATATAATCTAGTATAGTTGCAAAAAAACTGATATATTTTACTTTTTTCAAGAAAAGTGCGTATCGTCTGCGATCGCGTCGCGACAATGCAACGTATCTGTGTCGCTCGCTTCTGCATTGACGTCCACATCCGCGACGGCGAACCATGCCTATAAAACACCTAGATGATTTTCAATTTACGGTTTAAATAACTTACATTTACGGTTGAATTTATGTTAGACTATGTATGTTATTTAAAAAAATTACATAAAAAATTCGGGCCCGAATTTCGAGGATCGCCTCAGGTCCCGACTTCGTCAGCTACGGGCCTGCCTCTACTGTAACTTTTAATTCTTTTTTATTGCCTTTCTACTACATTCCGGTCAAAATATAAGAAGATTCCCATGTTATGCAAAGGGCGATGAACCTTTTACTAGCCGCCTACTATTAAAACTCTAATATATATATGCGCTATTACACTCTTCTTCATTACACAGGCTCAACATATACTGATCATATTGCGCTTAAAACTCTCAATACTCATCATAAAAAAATGGCGTCCACCACCTTCTGTAGCTTCAGAATAAACGGCAGTCGACATGGGACGACGACAAAAAAGATCAGTCCACAGAAGTACTACTACCATAATGCGAAGGGACTCAATAGCTTGATGTTCACAAAGCAAGTGTTCTATTTCCACCACACTTTGGTTGTTTATTTCAACTAGAGTCTTCTTTAATGGTTGTAATTTTCAAGAATGCTATCTCATTGATCACCTACAGGAAAGTTTCATTACCATCAACTGCACCAACATATCTTGACAAGGCTAGTCTTGGATTGTTTCGGGTTGAATAAAGATTGACAATCGATGTAGGCTCGTAATAAAATCGAAAGCAGTAGAAGAAGTTGAAAAAATAGACGATACATTGCTTCCGTTGTTGAGAATAAAGGTTGTGAAAGTAGTAGAAGAAGAAGATGAATTGTCCGAGGGCAACTTTGCTATGGAGGGGCAGCGAAAATACCTATGTATGCTGTTGCTTTGATGCCTGCAACAGTAAGTTTCATCGTGAAGTTTCCATATGCATGTTTAAATTAATCATATTGATTGATATTAAAGATAAAATATATATGTGTCTATATATATAGGTGGGACAGTGCAGCAGCATATTGGCAATCAGGAGGAGTTTTTTCATGGGGTCGTTATATCGGAAATGTTGGCTTCTTTTATAATTATTAATGTTGGATTAAGCTAGGTAAGGAACATACAAGACGAGCATTCTTACCATAAACCACATGAAATAAATTTTCCTTTTCAACATAATATATGTAGATGATTATGCTTCGTTACGTTTTTCATATATTCGTGTAAACATATACAGAATGATGTGTATGATTATGACACTGGAGCTGATAGGACAAGAAGGAGTCAGTGGTCAATCTATCGGAAGTAATAACATATGTTGTAATACTAATCATGTCACTATAGAGACGGGACCATGATATGCAAATTCATTTTAAATTTTTCACTTATTTATATTCCGCAATATAGTCGGAATGGTAATCAATTTCATTGCGGGTCGCTTCTCGCCAATTGGCTGCGCGGGATTCTTGGATTGCACTAAAAGCAAAAAGTGCCCCTCTTTAGTTTATTTAGCATCTTCAGTGTTGTTGAGAATTCGAGCCTACAAAATCGCCGAAGATCGTCGGAAATAGCCGGGAATGTCGTCGGCTCGAGCTGTTTGAAGAAGAGCTGAAATGCTGAGAATGGTCGCGATTGCAAAGAACCGTTGGATCGGATGCGCGCGAGGATCAAGGGCTGAGATTCAAAGGTCGGTCTTTGAATCGTGATCGTCAGAGGGGCGCGCAAAGGGATGAACGGTTCAGATGTCGCGATGGATGATAAAGATGGATCGACAATTTCAGCCGCTAGATTATTGATCTAGATCTAGATCTGGATCATGTGAGATGCATAGTGTGACGTGGCGCGTCCTGAGGCGACGGATCAGAAGGAAGCAACGACCAAGATCGATTTTCTGCTGCTATATAATCAGGATTTTGGAGTTCAACTCATCATTTTGGCGAGCGATTATCTTTGTATTGAGTGAGATCACGTAGAGTGGTAAACACGAAAGTGTAGAGTGCTGTGAGTTCTGTAACTTCGTGTTGGGTGTTATACAAAGGAGGCTCGGTTGATCCGTGGATGTAGGCCAAAGTCGGCCGAACCACGTAAATCCTGTGTGTTTTTTTTCTCTCGTTTCTCTTTCGTTTTTCATCCGTTTTCAATTCCGTTGTTCGGTTCGATCCCTACGAGTGTCACTCAAGTATCGACATAGAATCACGGTTCCAACGGTACCAAATTACCTACAACTGGTATCAGAGAGAGGTTGAAACGAAGCAATCTCCGAAATGGCTACCACGAAGTTGGAGATGGAGGTGTTCATGGTTCGAATGATTTTGGCCTGTGGAAGCTCAAAATGAAGGCTGTGCTCGTGGAGAGGGGATTGGAGGAAGCGTTGAAACCGAACCGGAGGATGTGCGGCGAATTTGACTGCGGAAGCGAAAAAGAAGATACGAGAAAAGCTTACTCGACACTCATCTTGAGTTGTCGAACCAAGTGCTTCGAAGGGTCGCTACGGAGACTTCGGCGGAGGCGATTGGAAGAAGCTCGATGCTCTTTTACATGACCAAAATCTCTAGCTCGCAGATTGTACCTCAAACAAGCCTTATACAAGTTCCAAATGGTGGATGGATCGGCCCTAGATCAACAAGTAAACGAGTTCAACGGTTGGTGTAGGATCTCAAAAACATCGGAGAGGAATGAAAGGATGAAGATCAAGCTCTTCTCCTACTTTGTGCTCTTCCTCCAAGCCATGATTACTTCAAGGAGGCTCTCTTGTATGGAAGGGGAAGGTGAAGAGGAGGATGGCTATCAGCACTTAACTCCAAGCAACTATAACACAAGAAGCCTCTCGATGGTATTGAAGGTGCAAAATGAGGGAATATGTTGATGGTGCAAGGGAAATCAAACAATGGAAGAAGAAGTGGAACGGGAAGGGTAAGGCGGAGACAAGAAGGTGTTACAACTGTGATGAGGTGGACACATCAAGAGGTTTGCCCGAAGTTGCAAAGAAAAGTGAAAATCAAAACAAGTTAATTCGGCCGAGAATGATGATGGTTTTGAGTACGCCGAGCTTCTTCATGTCTCGGAGCTCGAAGGGGTTGAAGAATGGTTCTTGACTCAGGTCTAGCTACCATATAACTTACAACAAGGAGTGGTTGCAAGGTACGAAGAGTCGAAGGGAAAAACCGGGAAGTTGGGCATGGGAAACTTTGCGAAGTTTTGGGATGTGGTTCCGTCCGTTTGAAGCTCGAGAATGGTGGTGTTTGATCCGAGAGATGTGAGATATGTTCCGAGTTGGAGAGGAACTTGATCTCACTCGGATCGTGGATGAGAAGGGATACAACACGCACTTAAGCGCCGGGAAAATTTCAGTGAAAAAGGGAAGCAGGTGGTTCTGGAGGGGTTAAAGGCGTTGTATCTACGTCTTGAAGGGGTGCTCTGTGGTGACAAACATACCTACGGAAACTAGGGAATGTGGGGGTCACGAAGATGACAAGAAGAAGCCAGAAAACCTCGGAAAAGGGTGGAGAATGGTCGCTCAAAACTGAAGCTCGAACCAGAAAAAACGAAACCTGCTGCTGCTGCCTACAGGGCTGGTTTTATTGGGTTCGAGCGGGGCGATTTCCGAGCCCGAGGTGGAGCTGTTCGTGCCAAGGGATGAAGGCACTTCTGGGTCACATGGTAGGGTGGTCTCGGAGGTGGAGAACGGCTCGGATATAGGCGAGGAAGGTGGAGAAAACTTGGTCGAAAAGTGGCTCGAAACCACGGAAAATTCGGAGTTTTCTAAAGAAGGCGATTTTGGTTTTTCGATAGATCGAGCCGCTGCGGTCTTGGATTCGAAGAAGGCCAAAAGGAAGGTGTTCTCTAGCCGGAGAGGAGTCGAGGAGGTGGCTCAAGAGGCTAGGAACGAAGAATCTTCAAGCGAACCGAAGATTTCGAGCTCAAGTTTTCGAACCGATTCCAAGTGGGAAATTTCAATCCATCTTGGAGTTGGGTAAGTTTACTTTCGAGGCGAGGAGCTCCTAAGGGAGCTGGATGATCAACGAGCAAGAGAGTATTAATCGAGGTGGAGCTTTGATGGGAGTTCGAAGCTCACGAAGGTGATTCTCCGGAAACAAAGACGATGATGAGGCTGATTTTTTCGGGCGATTTCAAGCGAGCGTAGTTTGCGGATTTGGGAAGATATGGGTAACCTTGGAGTTGTGATCGTGAGTTTGTAGTCTCGAGTGGAGTTTGTTGAGAATTCGAGCCTACAACTCGCCGAAGATCGTCGGAAATAGCCGGGAATGTCGTCGGATCGAGCTAGTTGAAGAAGATGCTGGAAATGCTGATGAATGGTCGCGATTGCAAAGTAACCGTTGGATCGATGCGCGCGAGATCAAGGGCTGAGATTCAAAGGTCGGTCTTTGAATCGTGATCGTCAGATGGCGCGCAAAGGGATGAACGGTTCAGATGTCGCGATGGATCGATAAAGATGGATCGACAATTTCAGCCGTTAGATCTATTGATCTAGATCTAGATCTAGATCTGGATCATGTGAGATGCATAGTGTGACGTGGCGCGTCCTGAGGCGACGGATCAGATCGGAAGCAACGACCAAGATCGATTTCTGCTGCTATATAATTCAGGATTTTGGAGTTCAACTCATCATCTTGGCGAGCGATTATCTTTGTATTGAGTGAGAATCACGTAGAGTGGTAAACACGAAAAGTGTAGAGTGCTGTGAGTTCTGTAACTTTCGTGTTGGGTGTAATACAAAGGAGGCTCGGTTGATCCGTGGATGTAGGCCAAAGTCGGCCGAACCACGTTAAATCCTGTGTGTTTTTTCTGCTCGTTTCTCTTTCGTTTTTCATCCGTTTTCAATCCCGTTTGTTCGGTTCGATCCCTACGAGTGTCACTCAAGTATTCGACATAGAATCACGGTTCCAACGGTACCAAATTACCTAACAAGTGTTTAGCTTCTACCTTTACCAAGTACGTATATATATCATTCATTTATGAATTATCGAAGCTACAATCTAAATAGTACTTGGACAATGAATCTAACCCTAAATCTCTAATTTTATTTATAACAGTGCCACCTTTTCGTATGAGCTATTACGGTGTGGGAGAACCATTACTCTTCTGGGCTTTTGGTCCAGTCTCCACCATTGGTTTCTATTTGCTTCACAGCAGAGGAAGGTAATTGCTTTAGTTATATTTATTACATAAATAATTGTAATAATAATTTTAAACCAAGCAAGAATATCCACCATAACTAACTGACAAGAGCTGTTAATAATACAGTGAATTGCCTATTACGAGCACAGTTTCATGGCTCTCAGTTCTTGTGGGATTAACTACAGCTTTGATCCTCTTCTGCAGTCACTTCCATCAGGTTCTTATCTAGAATACTGTTTTAATTTTGTTTTTTTTCAAGAAAATAAGTGGATTTTCGGAATTATATTATCATAATTATATCTTGATGTTTTCAGATAGAAGGTGACAAGGCGGTCGGAAAATGTCTCCTTTGGTGAGACTTGGAACTGAAAAGGCTTCCCATGTTGTAACATGGTCTGTCATGGGACTCTATTTGGTTCTGTTCTCTTTAGGATATGCACAAGCACTTCCTTTTGCAAGTATCGTAAGTATCCTATTGCACCTCCAAATAACTTTTTGAAACATGTACATTATTAAAATGAGAGAATTTTTATATATCTATATATTTTAAATCATCTTTTTTTTTTGGTTTTGTATAAAGCTTCTCGGTGCCATGACAATACCCGTGGGAGTTTCACTAGTCAACTTTGTGCGGAATAACCACATGGTGAGGACTATGAATTCATCAATTCTATCGATAATATATACAGTAATTCTATTAATGTTGATACTTAAATAGTATTATTTATTTATGTATCTTGTGCAGGATAAATCGAAGATCTTCATGGCCAAGTACTACGTTGTGAAATTGCACACCATATTTGGGATGGCTTTGTCAGCTGGGCTTGTCATCTCTAGATTGATGGCCAAATATATTCCTCAGGCTATTTAATTAAATTTTTATATTTTTACATTCCCGGATAGAGGAAATTTTAATTATTCATGTATGCTTTCATTTAATGACCTTAGGATAAATATCAAATTTAAAGTTTGGATATCTGGGGTTGGCATACAGATCATGAATGAGTTCTTATTGGAATATTCTATTAGATTAATTTTCCATGTGTTTTCTGTCGCTGGGTTTTCGACGCAACTTTTGGCGACTGAATTTCCGTGGAATTTTTCGGACGAAATAAATTCTCTAAATGTAACAAAATATAAGTTGGAGTTCACTTAAATATATAATTACATTAAACATCTGCAATATATAAATTCAGGTAATCATACTCAACTTATCACGAAACTCTAACATCCTTATTCAATGAAAAACCCGTTTCAACTATTATTACACATTAAATATTTATGGCAGTCTATTAATACACATTTATTTCCGCTCGTTACATTCGTAGGGCAAAAGTGTTCCATATATGATATAAATGTTTATCTCCTTTGCGTCATTACATTTCCCAGCAGCAAACATCAATGCCGACAAGTATTTACTTCCCTTTTCTAACAACTTTCTCCAGAGGTATATGAAAAAAAAGGTCAAACCATATAGCAGAGAAGGATTTATTTACATAAAAGATCAGTTGCATGCATATATGGAAGAAAATCCACAACACAGATCTGATATTTCGTGAAACCCAACTTATATTAGCTATTAGCTATTTGAATTTCGTTACATTATATTAATTACTTATATTAGCTTAATATCTTTTTAGGGCAAATGAAGATGTTTGCAGTTCTGTGCTCTCTACTTCTTGCAGGTTCGTGCTTTATGTAGCCTTATGAGTGGTCGTGAAAATTCATACATATAACCTCTTTTGGTCTGTGAGCTCTGATACCATATTAAAATAACCAATCAACCTAAAAGCGTAAACTTGTAAGAAACATCATTATATTATAATTAAATATATTTTATGTTCAACATTAACCTACAATAGTATTGTATTTGGTCGTTTAGGTCAAGCTATCGCATCGCCGTTTAGCTCTGGATATGACTACTCGGCAAGCGTCGAAGTGAGAAACTCAAAATCGCTATTTTCACTACACTAATAATTAAATGTATCCTTTTGTCTAGGCGTTTTTCATGTCATTTTAGTTCGTTGTTAGCATCTTATCTCTAATGCACAGTGCTTGCCCGAGCCTATGTATCCTCAATACGACGGTGGCCTCTTTGCGAACCCAGGTTTCGATGCTAGTTTTGGAGATTGGTCCGTTAGCGGAAATGCAAAGATTATGGTTAGATCGACTAAATCGGGGAATAATTATATGGTGGCGTATGATAGAAATAAGCTCGACGATAGTTTCGCCCACTCTGTTATCTCCAAAAAGGCATCTTGTACACATTTTCAGGTAAAAGAAAAGCATGTATATGAACTATTTTTCCTTATAATTTGAGTCTCACTTATTGCTTTTTTTTACCGCAGCGTGGATGCAGATCGACAAGGGAAAAGAGATCATTACAGCTTATGTTTTAACGCAAAAGTCCGAACACTTAATCATAGGATCTGTAATAGCAAAATCTGGGTGTTGGTCCATGCTTAAAGGAGGGTTTACCGTCGAGGACGACATGAAAGCTTCAATACTTTGTGGTTCGTCACATTACCATATGAGTAATTTTATTTTATTAATTAAAAAAGCCTTCTTTCAATCGTATATATTTGCTTAATTTCACATCGTTGCAGTGCAAAAAACACTAGCTCCGAACTATGGCTGGACAACATTTCCTTAAAGCCATTCAGAAGAGAAGAATGGAAAGAACATCAAGAAAACAGCATCAACAATGTAAGGGATTTCTTTTACTTTGTTTTTGAAATGCTGAGGGGTCCAATAGATGCTTGTAGTAATTAAAAAAAACTCGAACTCAGTTTCGCAAGAGAGAAGCGATAGTCCGTGTGACGAACCAAGACGGTATCAGACTGCAAGGTGCGAAAAGTAACCCTAACCCTAATCAAGCCCCACTTCATGCTCGGATGCAGCACGACGGGCGCGATTGTCGAAAGCAAGGGCTACCAAGATTGGTTCGTAAAGAGGCAATTCCCGTGACAAGCTTTACGAACGAGATGAAATGGTACTACACAGAACGATACCAAGGCGTAGAAAACTACACTGTAGCGGACGCAATGGTCAAGTTCTTCAAGAAAAATAGGGTTTCCATAAGGAGCCACACTGTCCACTGGGCCGCCCAAAATGCAAATCCATACTGGGTCCAAACCCTTCCCCCGGAGGAGATGCTAAACGACGCGATCCGACGGACGGGATCGGTCGTGTCGAGGTACTTGGGGGACGTAATAGGGTGGGATGTAATGAACGAGAATATGCACTATTCGTTCTTCGAGGACAAGTTAGGTCGCCCGAACGCCTCCGCTATGTTCTACCAATTGGTCCGTGCGATTGCGCCCGAGACATGGTTGTTCTTGAACGAGTACAACGTTTTGGAGTACCCTGGAGATTTGAAGTCGATTCCTTGGAAATACGTGGAAAATGTTGAAGAGATTAGGGCTTTTCCTGGGAACGAGAACCTGACTCTCAGGATAGGGCTTCAGGGCCATTTTCTGTTGAAGCCCAACGTTTCGCACATTCGAGCCTCGCTCGATTTGCTCGGCTCCACCAAGATGCCCATTTGGTTTACGGAGTTGGATACTCGACGGGGTCCACGTCAGGTTAAGTTAACTAGGGTTTTGTTTTCTTGATATTTTCGTCCATCTTCTTCATAAATTCAAGGGTTATATAACATGTGTCGAATGATAACTGACCTAAAAGGAAGTGCATCTTTTTTAATTTTGTATATATTGCCATTACGCCCCTTACATTTAGACTGATTTCTTTCTTTATCTGGCTGTAGAAGAGTAATTTTGAGATTCACACCCATGACTTCTTGGCCCCAGGCTCTGATACCATTCTAAATTACAACTTCACCGATTAACATTGAAGGAATTGTACCAATTTTTAATTCTCTACATCATATTTCCAACAACAGGTCGAAGAACTGGAAGACGTCCTAAGGGAAGCGTACTCACACCCATCGGTCGAGGGCATGGTAATATGGGGAAATTGGAAGCCGAAATCGTGCAACGAGACGTGCATATCTTATTTCAAGGAAAACAGTAAGGCGAAAGGCGTCCTCGGCTGGGCTTTGCCTCATGGTTGCAGTTCGATGTGCCTCTTCAACAGCACCTTCGGCAACACGCCAGCTGGCGACTTGGTCGATCGGTTGCTCACCGAGTGGAGGACGAAGGAAGTGAAGGGAAATACTGACAAGGACGGCGTTTTTCGAATAAGGGTTTTTCACGGAGAGTACGCATTGAATTATTCGCATCCTCTCGTCGGAAACTACGGCGGGCAGAAGACGCTTAGCGTGACGAGCGATAACGGTCAGCCGTTTGAGATATCTGTCACGCTTTGATTTATCGATTTATGGTTTGGCCTAATTGGGATTATGTTCATAATCTTCAATAAACAAGATTGAAAACAAAAAATGGAAGCCCTAGTGTTGTATGTAGTAACTGATATTGCATACTTCTACAAAAATTTATGTACTTGACTTAGGTTTGGCAATATGGGGATTCCCAAAAGCAAGCTGAGAGATTTTTCTCTCCATATTTCGAATTTGCGAGGATCTTTCGTCCCATATAATTTTTGAGTGGTAATCTGTATTTCAGTTTTTTTATTTAGAGATAATAGGGTTTTCGATATTAGAAATGGCATCGTTTTAACGAACGTTGTTCGTCGTCACCTTAATCATTACCTTTTTTTTATTCTTGCCCTGTGCTTGAATCGATAAAAGTATTAGGAACGTGGAGACTTGTATCTTTCAAAGAAGTTATAACTTATAATGGTATATTTTCTATACTAGATTTAGATAGTTGATGTAACCTATGAATGATATTTATCAAATCAAGCAATAGGAAAACTCTTGCACGTTGTTCGTGTTCGTGCGTAAGTAAAGCAAACGCGTAATGTAATAAATCACAGCTCATAACCCCGCGTTTTCTGACTCTAAGCTAAGGCAACACAATAAATAAGAATTAATTCATATAAATCTCCAACGTCCAACGCACGTCGAGGTAAACCAATCCAACGGTTCATAACCCATCGAACGATAATCTCGAATGCCAAGTCCATACATAAATACCCCTTTCTTCGTTCTCATTTCTTACAAGCAAGTAAAAGCAGCGTAACTGAATAATAATATAATAATATCAACAGTCGCTTTCCATTCATTCCTTTCTTTTCACACAGCAAATGGCCGCCGTTTCTAGGTTTTTCTCAGTCGCCGTGGTAGCTATGCTTTTGGTCGCCGCCGCCGCACAATCGCCTCAGTCCGCGCCTTCGCCGGCGCCGGCGCCGGCTCTCCACGAGATTACCGCCCCTTCCCCCGCGCCTGCGCGTCACGAGACCGCCCCTTCGCCCAAGGGGGCTCATCACACATCTCCTTCGCCAGTGGAGACTCCGCCTTCGACGGTGTTGCCACCGTCGTCAGGCCACTCTCCGGCGAAGGCGCCGGCTCCGAGCGGCGGCGCCGTATCCAACGCCATTGGTTATGGTGCTGCCTGCGTGGCTTCTTTTGTGGCGTTTACTGTAATGGCTTGAGCTGAGTTTCCTTCGTTTGGCTTGCTTTATTTATTGATTTATTTATTAATATACATATTTATTTTGAGATGTATACCGAGCTTGTTTATGGATTCATCGTTGTTATTTTACTGTTATTTGATACTCCATCCATCCGTTATCTTTATCACATATATTGGCACGCAAATTAAGGTGACATTATTATAATAATATAGTATAATGAAAAGGTAAAAAGGTGTATATTTTGACACGTCTTTTAAGAATATTAATATTATTATATCGATTGTTTGTAATAGTTTTTACCCAAAAAGGAAATGCGATAAAGTTAGTGGAATGCCCGAATGGAAAAATGTGAAAAGATAACGGGACGGAGGGAGTATAATTTATGCTTTTTTCTATTACACTACAAGAAAACGTAGCATCAGACATGAAAAAATAGATACGGAATTCGTTCCGTGTCTAAATTATGAGTATTAGAAACGGATTCTGACACGGTATTAGTTTATAAATTAATATTTTATTTACACACGGATTAGATACGGAAATAAAATGGAAATATTTTGTTCTGAATCCGTGTCTAAATTATCAATATTAGAGACGGATTCTGACACAGTTTTTCAAAATAAATTATATTTTTATTTAAACACGGATTAGAAACGGAAACAGAAATGGATAAGATCCGTGTCTAAATCCGTGTCAAAAAATAATGAATTTGCAAGTTTAGAAACAGACAAGAGACTAATTCCATGTCTAATTTAGAAGTATTAATGGATTCTGACACAATTCAATTTCTATTTCAAAATAAATAATTGTTTAAGTTTTAGATACGGATTTGAAACGGAAACAGAAACGGATTGATCCGTGTCGAGTCCGTTTCCGAAAGTAAATTATTGCATTGTTTAGAGACGGAACATAAATGGATATGGTCCGTATCTGAATCTGTGTCCAAAGTAATTCATATATTTACTTTGGGCTGAATACCTATTTTGGGCCACTTAAGAAATATATCACTGATCAGTTAAAAAAATGATTCATGGCCCACTAAGCACCAACCTTAGATTCTTTTCCAGAAATTAAAATTCACGAACAGAAAAAAAAAAACCAATCGGCGAGCCCTAAATCGCTCGAGTAAATTCACCCGGTCGGCGGTCGGCGGTCGCGTCGGTCGCCGTCTCCGTTCATCCGCGGTCGATACGTTCGGTGCTCATCTCACGCAGGTCCGTTCACGAACGGTAAGCTATAATAAGAAATTTGTATTGATAGAGCATTTTCGCAGCTTTCACAATCGTATGGGATTTGATTATTTTTTCACAACCACAATCATTTCACAACCATATTCTGATTGCACTAAACAAGCTTTCCAATCGAAACTGATTCTTCTTTGCTCGTTTAGGTATGTTGTTCGTTGTATCAGGACCATTTGCACAATATGTTGTTATTCGTTGTATAAAATCTTTCCTAAAATCTGTTGTCGTTCGCTGTATGTTCTTTTTTGATTGTTCGCCTTGTGTCAAGTTATTTTTCATTCTTCTTTAGCTTTCACAAATCGCTGTATATTGTTCGCTGTATAAGGACCATTCGTTGCTCAACTGAAAAAATCTGTTTGTTGTTCGTTCAGATAGCTCTGCCTCCGGCCGCACACTGTGTCGCTTGTCCGTTGTGACCTTCAGTCGCCAGTGTCGCGCAAGTCCGACTCCGAGGTAAGGACGTTAGTTCGCTTGTCGAGATTTATATGGTTTTTGTCATTCTTCGTTGGGCTTATCTAGGTGGTTAAGAATCGGTTTCTTTCACTCTTTCTGTGTTACTTAGGTGGATGTTGCAGTGTTTCCTATCTATTCAGAACATTTCTTGTTCTTGTTAAGGGATTTCTATATAATTTTTCGAATTTCTGCTTGTATCAATGGCTGGGGGTAGAAAATATATGTTCCGTTGGATTTGAATAGATTTTCGATGCATTATGTGTTATCCGATGGGAAATGATGTCTGGAATAACATGGTTGAAAATCGATGGAGCTCTAATGAGTATCTACAAATGTGTGAGAAAGCAAGAAAAAATCGCATGACTATGAAGCACGGATCGATAACAAAACACACATGTGGATCGATTCCACGAGAAGCACATAGGCTTAAAATGGTAATGCTTGTTTGATATTTTTATCAATACATATGGTTTTACTTTTATAACTTTCATTGCATGAAAGCTGGTTTACAAGATACACTTTTATGAATAATTGAATGTTTTGTTATGTAGTTGATCTCATTTTACATGGCTAGTTAACGAGAATGTTGGTGCATTGTTTGTTTATTTCTTGATTATAGGAGAAAGAATTCAAGAGAAGCGTTGATGATTTCGAGCTTTTCGAGCGCTTGCATAAAACTAACAAAGGAACCGGAGAGTTTGTCGATGGTAAATCAAAGAAAATGAGTGTAAGTATTTCTCCATTAATCTTTCGGATCATTTCATTAACAGTACAATGATTGCATCACTTTCATCTCTTTAGGAAGAGTATAGAGAAAAAACAGGTTATGATGACCATTCTAGTGAGCATTCATTCGATATATCATCATGGTGTAGTATAACTGGAGGTCCGTCTAAAGGGCTCCTTTATGGGGTAGGACGTTGTCATTCTTCGGACTCACGGTCATTCACGGATTCTCAAGCAAGTAGGATTGCCGAACTATCGAAGAGATGGATGATAGATTTAAGAGATTTGAAGAAGATTATAAAAGAGAAGAATTGTTTCTATCGAGAGAAGAACACTTCTTCATGCCCTCGAAGACTCTAGGAAGCGTGAAGAAAAGCTTGAATTGGTGATAAGAGATTTGCTTCGAGGTGTTGGACTTCCAAATCATAAATATCCAAGTAGTTCTGGAAAAAAAAATGAACTTCTTGATAGATTTTTAGGTTAGATTTGTGGTTTTGATGACATAACAATACTTTTGGTGAATTCTAGTCTTACATGCATTTGAATATTGTGTTGCACTTATGTGAGTACGTGTGAGATTCATATTTGAGTAATTTGTTAGGTACGTAAATTCGATTTTAGAAACAGTAATATCCGTGTCTGATTTGATATTTTTCTTTCATTATTAGACACGGAATTGATATGGAATTCTCTGTGTCAAAATTTATTTTAGAAACGGAATCTTATCCGTGTCCAATTTGCCACGAGAGCAACACCTACGGCTTCAGACGCAGATAATTCCGTGTCTAATGTATCAACTGAAACGGAATTTTAGTTTTGGACACGGAAATTTCCGTGTCTGATACTGTATTTTCTAGTAGTGTTATATTGTTGATTCGCATTTACCAAGTAAAGATATTTGATAAACGTATTTTCTTACGTTTATATTGTTAGATTTAAGTCGTTTGTATGATAATTGAAGTCGTTTTGATTATTTCTGCACTATAACATGGTTTCACAACAAAATAAAACGTTTTACGGCAGTTTTGCGACAGTTTCGTATTTCTCAATGATCACGGGGTAAACGATGTCCGATGGACCTGAAATTTTAACCATAGATAGAGGACTCGTTAATCCTTGAATCTGACCGAACGGATTTTCAATCCGAGGTCTAGAACGGGAGATATGAATTTTGAATGTGCTGCTGTTTTGCAGAAAATTAGTCACGGCCGTGAAGCACTTGTACGAGGCCGTGAAGCGCACCAGAGAGCCATTTTCTTGCCCGATTGTGTCACGGCCGTGAACATTGACCAACCAGGCCGTGAAAGGTGCTTCATGGCCGTGAAAAGGGGTGTTTTGAGGCCGTGAAGGCGGGCAGAAACCCATTTTCTAAACCCCCGAACGCTTCACGGCCGTGAATGGTGGCTACCGAGGCCGTGAACACGGGCAGAGACGTGTTTCTCTTCAAGATTTAAGTTGTCACGGCCGTGAGGATGCATATACGAGGCCGTGAACTTTTCCATGGCCATATTAAAAGTCAAGCACGCAACAAAAGATGACTTTAGCTCATTGAGGACGATTTTTGGAACCAACTTGGGAGAAAAAATCACGTTTGGGACCATATCTCTGCATAAGACAAGCCATTCAATTTCATAAGACATGAAATCAGTTTTTGGGGCTGCATATACGGCTTGGAGGCTAAAGATCTTTCAAAATTTCAACTCATTGGTTTTCTACGTGAGAGAAGAGCGAAAAGGAGATGGTGATACACTTCTATAAAAGGAGCCAATGTATTAAGAAGAAGAAAAGGTACGTGAAAGACCAATCTAAGCTCATATGTACATATACATAGTCACATACACGTTTCCATTCTAAGCTCCAAGAACACAACATTAGTTGCTCACCAAGTGCTCGATAAAAGTCCTAAACGAAGAACGGGATTAACTTCGAAGTCGAATTCAGGGAAGTATTTATGATGTATTCGATGTTAATTATGTGCTTTGTTGTGATGATAATGAGTAGCTAAATTATTGTATTTGAGATGAGATGAACCCTAGCGAGACCGATCGTATGTTTACGTGTATTTGATGTATTGCTATTGTTACGACTCGTTTATGAAACATATAATTTTGATTATGTCTATGTGATTGAAATTGTCTAGTTAGCTTGTCATGTCCAAGTGTTTAAGTTAACGAAGTTGGGAAATCGTACGCTACGCTCGAGAGAGGGGCGAACGATTAGACCACTCGTAAACGAGCGGAATAACTCATCGCTAGAGATAGGTTGAACTACCCCGCCGGATTAGAGTCAAATCTAATAGTGGGATTCACCGTGTTTTTAATGCAATCTTCGGTTAAGTAGTTAGGGAAGCTTGCCCGGCTATTTAGTTCGTTGATTAGTTGTTGCGAGTCTCGTATGATAAGGCGCAGTTTCGTCAGTCGTATGAATTCGTACGCATGTTGTAGGAATCTTCACGGTCTAATGATAACGTTGCTTACATGTACTTGATATATGTGTGGGTCGAACTAGGGGATTCGAAGTCTCAAATACGTTGTTTCCACAGAGGTTTTCTTCTCCGTACTACCTTATTAAGTTGTATTTTCTAAGTGTTGTTATTTACCGTTTCAACAATCAAGCATTCGTACTAGGATATTTAATCGAAAGTTTTTCTAAGATACATAGTTCTCTTGGGATTCGATACTCGAATACTTGCTACATCTATACTATTTCGATAGGTACACTTGCCTGTTGAGCGTAGGATATTTTGTTAGTGTCGTTTTATTTTATTACTCGATCCGCTCGATCAAGTTTTTGGCGCCGTTGCCGGGGAACTATCGATATTAGAGAAACCGTAGTTTATTATTCTAGCTATTTATTATTTAGTATCAAAATCTTCGTTAATCATATTTCTTTTGGTCTAGGTTCGTGTACGTTGGTGCATGACCCGAAGGAACCCTACACTACCAATAGTGGAAGGAGACCCGGAGATCGAAAGGACTTTTCGACGCAACGTGCGAGAAAACGCAAGGCAAGCCGAAATGGCGACTCAAAATAACAATGAAATGCCATTAGCAGTGCAAGAACCACCAATGAGAGAACTTTGGAGAAACAATGCCGTAGGAACGATTAGTTCGGCGATAGTACTTCCTCAGGTACCGAATAATTTTGAGCTCAAACATCATTGGCTCCAAATGCTGCAGGCGACAGCTCAATACGATGGACTCTCCGAGGAAGACGCTTATCGCCACATCCGAGACTTCTTATCCGTCGCCGACGCAATACGGGTACAAGGCGTAAGCCCGGAAGCCATTCGACTCTACCTATTTCCATTTTCTCTACGCGGCACTGCAAGGAGTGGTTCAACCTACTTCCCGAACGATCTATTACTACGTGGGACCAGATGCATGCCACCTTCATCAATTATTCTTTCCACCTTCGAAGGCGCTCAAACTAAAAATGGACCTCACGGCGTTCAAGCAAAAAGAGGGCGAGAACTTGTACGACGTATGGACCAGATTCAAGCGCTCTTGAACCGATTCCCTCAACACGGGATGACGAAAAGTGAGCAAATTCAGCGGTTCCACGAATCGTTGAACGACCAATACCGTACAATTATTGGATGGAGCATGCAACGGAGGCCTATGTAATCTCAGCGCTACGGAGGGCTGGAATCTTATGAGGACTATAGTGCAAATAGTTTTCGACGAGGGAGTTCAAGCAATCGAGGTAAACCTCCGGGGATGTACGACGTCGACAACACCACTGCAATAAATGCCAAGTTCGACGCCCTACAACAACAAATGTCAGCGACTAATCTTCAAATGCAGACCTTGATGAACGCGCTCATGCCTAAGCTAGCAACGAAGCCGGCCGTCAACGCTGTCCAATTACAACCTGCCCCGATGAACCCCGTAGCTGGTGCGCCTTCTCATTCATATCAGACGTATATTCCTCCATGCGCTACATGCGGAGGAGGCCACGACGCAGCTCACTGTCCCGCTGCTATTACGACTGAGCAAGTCGATTACATGGGGAATACAAGGTCAGCGAAACTTCGTTCCAAATCGAGTTCATCCGAACCTGGCCTATGGAAACCAGCAACAAGCTCCACCGGGATTTCAAAATCAAAGGCCGCATGGATACCACGGTGGAAATTCTGAAGTTGTCCCTGAAGGTCGCAATGATAAGCTGGAGGGAATGCTCGAGAAGCTAATGGGAAAGCTCGACTCTCGCATGGATAGTCAAGAGGAACGGTTGCAAAACACTGAGTCTTCCTGCGCGCCTTAGAGAAACAAGTTGGACAGATTGCCGAATCAATCCAACAACGTCCTTTCGGTTCATTGCCGAGCTACACCGAGACTATCCAAAGGACCACCACGTAAAGGCGGTAACGCTTCGTAATGGGAGAGAGCTCGAGGAGGTGCAGAAATTGAAGAAGAAGAATGTTGAGCCCGCGAATGCAAACATCGAGGCCGACAAAGAAGAAGAGACCGTACCTAAGCAACCGTCAAGGCGTATCAACCAAAAATTCCATACCCAGCGAGGCTTAAAAGGGACATCGTTGACGATCAGTTTGGTAATTTCTCGCAATTTTTAAACAATTACATATTAATTTACCTCTTGTCGAAGCTCTTGCACAGATGCCCCGCTGGGCAAAGTTTTTAAAGGATCTTATCACAAATAAACGCAAGCTCGAAGACGTGTCCACAGTCGAACTACGAGGGGAGTGCTCCGCGATCCTACAAAGCAAAATTCCGAAGAAGTTAAAAGATCCAGGGAGTTTCACTATACCTTGTTTAATAGCGATCTTGTAGTACATAAGGCATTGGCTGACTTAGGTGCTAGTATAAATTTAATGCCTTATTCGATGTTCAAGAAACTCGGCTTAGGAGAACCCAAACCTACTAGGATGAGTATACAATTAGCGGATAGATCTGTTAAATATCCTAGGGGTATTATCGAAGACGTTCTTGTTAAAGTTGATAAATTTATCATTCCTGCAGATTTTGTAATTCTCGACATGGAGGAAGATGAAAATATTCCTCTAATCTCAGAAAGTCTCAAGCATTAAATTTAACAACCAGGCCGTGAAGCACTTGTACGAGGCCGTGAAGCGCACCAGAGAGCCATTTTCTTGCCCGATTGTGTCACGGCCAGTGAACATTGACCAACCAGGCCGTGAAGGTGCTTCATGGCCGTGAAAGGGGGTGTTTGAGGGCGTGAAGGCGGGCAGAAACCCATTTTCTAACCCCCGAACGCTTCACGGCCGTGAATGGTGGCTACCGAGGCCGTGAACACGGGCAGAGACGTGTTTCTCTTCAAGATTTAAGTTGTCACGGCCGTGAGGATGCATATACGAGGCCGTGAAACTTTTCCATGGCCATATTAAAAGTCATGCACGCAACAAAAGATGACTTTAGCTCATTGAGGACGAATTTTGGAACCAACTTGGGAGAAAAAATCACGTTTGGGACCATATCTCTGCATAAGACAAGCCATTCAATTTCATAAGACATGAAATCAGTTTTTGGGGGCTGCATATACGGCTTGGAGGCTAAAGATCTTTCAAAATTCAACTCATTGGTTTCTACGTTGAAGAGAAGAGCAAAAAGGAGATGGTGATACACTTCTATAAAAAGGAGCCAATGTATTAAGAAGGAAGAAAAGGTACGTGAAAGACCAATCTAAGCTCATATGTACATATACATAGTCACATACACGTTTCCATTCTAAGCTCCAAGAACACAACATTAGTTGCTCACCAAGTGCTCGATAAAAGTCCTAAACGAAGAACGGGATTAACTTCGAAGTCGAATTCAGGGAAGTATTATGATGTATTCGATGTTAATTATGTGCTTTGTTGTGATGATAATGAGTAGCTAAATTTATTGTATTTGAGATGAGATGAACCCTAGCGAGACCGATCGTATGTTTACGTGTATTGATGTATTGCTATTGTTACGACTCGTTTATGAAACATATAATTTTGATTATGTCTATGTGATTGAAATTGTCTAGTTAGCTTGTCATGTCCAAGTGTTTAAGTTAACGAAGTTGGGAAATCGTACGCTACGCTCGAGAGAGGGGCGAACGATTAGACCACTCGTAAACGAGCGGAATAAACTCATCGCTAGAGATAGGTGAACTACCCCGCCGGATTAGAGTCAAATCTAATAGTGGGATTCACCGTGTTTTAATGCAATCTTCGGTTAAGTAGTTAGGGAAGCTTGCCCGGCTATTTAGTTCGTTGATTAGTTGTTTGCGAGTCTCGTATGATAAGGCGCAGTTTCGTCAGTCGTATGAATTCGAACGCATGTTGTAGGAATCTTCACGGTCTAATGATAACGTTGCTTACATGTACTTGATATATGTGTGGGTCGAACTAGGGGGATTCGAAGTCTCAAATACGTTTGTTTCCACAGAGGTTTTCTTCTCCGTACTACCTTATTAAGTTGTATTTTCTAAGTGTTGTTATTTACCGTTTCAACAATCAAGCATTCGTACTAGGATATTTAATCGAAAGTTTTTTCTAGATACATAGTTCTCTTGGGATTCGATACTCGAATACTTGCTACATCTATACTATTTCGATAGGTACACTTGCCTGTTGAGCGTAGGATATTTTGTTAGTGTTCGTTTTATTTTATTACTCGATCCGCTCGATCAAGTTTTTGGCGTAGGATATCTTGTGAAAGGGCAGCGTCTCAAGCATTACTTTGGCCGGTGACATCGAAGCGCTTGGAAAGAAACGATTCACCTCCTCAACACCATACAACGCTAAAATCCTGCGAACTATGTCTAGCTAAAAGACATTAAAGAAAGCGCTACTTGGGAGGCACCCCAAGCCTATCCTATGTTTTTCCTTTACTTTCCTATGCATATTAGTTTTCATGATTCTGGTTTTCGATGATCGCAGGGAACTCAAAATCTCAAGTGTGGGGAGGAGTCGTACAAAGCATGCACACCGGACTATTCAGGGAAGTTTGCTTATCTATTTATTTCCTCTTCCTTGTGTTATATAATTGTTACGTTGAGGGCAACGTAAATCTTAAGTGTGGGGAGGGGACTTTCTGCGAAATTGATGCAAACATCTTATATGTGCATGACTTGATTTTTGGTATAAATTTTTCGAAAATTGGCATAAACTTTTTCGAAAATCATGTTTCCTTCAATCAAAGGGTGATTTCATGTTAGAAATCTTTGTGAGTAATTAGGATACATATGCGAGTCGACTTCTTTCTTACATAGATGAACTTGGCGATACCTGAGAGATTCGTACACATAACCCTATTTTTGTGAGATTTTGAGCTTACGAGCTTTTCGCTCATTTCTTTGGTTGTGTGAATCATGCTTAGTTTATTTCTCTTCAGAACTTGCTTGTGTATTGCGTTTTGAAACTACTTGACGTGTGATTGCGTGAAAATGAGGAAGGCATTAGGAATTCAGTCCATAGCCAAAGTATCCGACCACGCTTGATCACCGTAGTTAGCCACTTTGAGCCTGAGCCTTTTATTTGTAAAAACCGGATTATAAATTGCCGACCCTGATTAAGCCTTCAGACATAAACCCATTGGAGCGATAGTAGAAGTGGAGGTTGAATGCCGTACTTAAGAAGCGCAACCCGTACTTAATTTCCAAGCTTATGCCAAAAAAAAAAAAAAGAAAAAAAAAATAATAAGAGAGAGAAAAAAGAAAAGATATATGACTAAGAACCCTTCCTCCGATAATCTTTCACTCTCGAAACCATTTTACCTATTTCCTAGATTGAGAAGTCGAAAGAAGAAGGGCTTGGTGAAAAAAAAAAAAAAAAAACAAGAACGACGGATTTGGCGCATTCGAGATGATGGCATGATTCCGACACGACTACAGCTCATATCCTTTTTACGCTTATTCCTTGCATCTTACCTATCTTAACCATATTATAACCCGGTAAAGACCTTCCGATTCACGCTTGAACATTGAAAGTGGTAGATTTACGAATCATTTGCAAGCTTATGGTAGGGATTAGATTAGTGCATGACCCGAGAGATATCACCGACATCTTAAACCTATACACTTAGTGATTTGAGTGAATCTTTGTGAGGTACGGATCTTGATAGGTATTTCTAAGGAAGTCGTGTGGTTAGTTGTTGATTTATAATATGCTTTCCAACTTTACTTGCATTATCTCCTACGTGATTTCATTCTTAATTGATAGTTGCATGATTTTATACTTTTATATGCCATTTCATTTATTTGCTTGAGGACAAGCAAACGCTTAAGTGTGGGGATATTTGATAAACGTATTTTCTTACGTTTATATTTGTTAGATTTAAGTCGTTTGTATGATAATTGAAGTCGTTTTGATTATTTCTGCACTATAACATGGTTTCACAACAAATAAAACGTTTTACGGCAGTTTGCGACAGTTTCGTATTCTCAATGATCACGGGGTAAACGATGAAATTTTAACCATAGATAGAGGACTCGTTAATCTTGAATCTGACCGAACGGATTTTAAATCCGAGGTCTAGAATGGGAGATATGAATTTTTGAATGTGCTGCTGTTTTGCAGAAAATTAGTCACGGCCGTGAAGCACTTGTACGAGGCCGTGAAGCGCACCAGAGAGCCATTTTCTTGCCCGATTGTGTCACGGCCGTGAACATTGACCAACCAGGCCGTGAAGGGTGCTTCATGGCCGTGAAAGGGGGTGTTTGAGGCCGTGAAGGCGGGCAGAAACCCATTTTCTAACCCCCGAACGCTTCACAGGCCGTGAATGGTGGCTACCGAGGCCGTGAACACGGGCAGAGACGTGTTTTCTCTTCAAGATTTAAGTTGTCACGGCCGTGAGGATGCATATACGAGGCTGTGAAACTTTTCCATGGCCATATTAAAAGTCAAGCACGCAACAAAAGATGACTTTAGCTCATTGAGGACGAATTTTGGAACCAACTTGGGAGAAAAAATCACGTTTGGGACCATATCTCTGCGTAAGACAAGCCATTCAATTTCATAAGACATGAAATCAGTTTTGGGGGGCTGCATATACGGCTTGGAGGCTAAAGATCTTTCAAAATTTCAACTCATTGGTTTCTACGTTGAAGAGAAGAGCAAAAAGGAGATGGTGATACACTTCTATAAAAAGGAGCCAATGTATTAAGAAGGAAAAAAAGGTACGTGAAAGACCAAATCTAAGCTCATATGTACATATACATAGTCACATACACGTTTCCATTCTAAGCTCCAAGAACACAACATTAGTTGCTCACCAAGTGCTCGATAAAAGTCCTAAACGAAGAACGGGATTAACTTCGAAGTCGAATTCAGGGAAGTATTTATGATGTATTCGATGTTAATTATGTGCTTTGTTGTGATGATAATGAGTAGCTAAATTTATTGTATTTGAGATGAGATGAACCCTAGCGAGCCGATCGTATGTTTACGTGTATTTGATGTATTGCTATTGTTACGACTCGTTTATGAAAACATATAATTTTGATTATGTCTATGTGATTGAAATTGTCTAGTTAGCTTGTCATGTCCAAGTGTTTAAGTTAACGAAGTTGGGAAATCGTACGCTACGCTCGAGAGAGGGGGCGAACGATTAGACCACTCGTAAACGAGCGGAATAAACTCATCGCTAGAGATAGGTTGAACTACCCCGCCGGATTAGAGTCAAATCTAATAGTGGGATTCACCGTGTTTTAATGCAATCTTCGGTTAAGTAGTTAGGGAAGCTTGCCCGGCTATTTAGGTCGTTGATTAGTTGTTGCGAGTCTCGTATGATAAGGCGCAGTTTCGTCAGTCGTATGAATTCGTACGCATGTTGTAGGAATCTTCACGGTCTAATGATAACGTTGCTTACATGTACTTGATATATGTGTGGGTCGAACTAGGGGGATTCGAAGTCTCAAATACGTTTGTTTCCACAGAGGTTTTCTTCTCCGTACTACCTTATTAAGTTGTATTTTCTAAGTGTTGTTATTTACCGTTTCAACAATCAAGCATTCGTACTAGGATATTTAATCGAAAGTTTTTTCTAAGATACATAGTTCTCTTGGGATTCGATACTCGAATACTTGCTACATCTATACTATTTCGATAGGTACACTTGCCTGTTGAGCGTAGGATATTTTGTTAGTGTTCGTTTTATTTTATTACTCGATCCGCTCGATCAATATTTATGGAATATATATATTATGAAAATGTGAGGTTAATAGGCAATCCTATCGCTAGAATAATTACTCCTTTTCCTATGGGTATGGATTTTGATATTGAATAATGTGGATATTTTTTCTAGGGCTGAACCTTGCGAACGTGGCTAAATTTTTAGGTTCGAATTCCATAACCTCTTATGTCAAGCTCAAGCTTGAGGATAAACAGCTAAGCTGGAGCTCGATTTTTGAATTCGTTTATTTGACAAGCGCAAAACTCAAAGCTCGAAATTTAGATTTAAAAATTAAAAAATTAGAAAAATACTAACGACTCTTAAGCTTTTCAATAATGTTGTAGTGAAGTTCGAACACGACCTTTATAACATATTCACGAATATAAATATAGGATTGGAAGTATAGAATATAATGTGTCATAAACATTGAATACTGTCATATTTGTATTCGTAGGTATTTACTTGGTTTTTGTGTTTAAACCCTTATTGAACACTTTCGGTAATTAATGAATTGGAAGTCACGAGTCGTATGTTTAACTATATGGTACAATTCACCATAATAAATGCTCTAACTATTTGGATAATTCACATAACCCAATCAGCGAACGAAAATCAATAAACCAAAGAGAAGACAACAAATTACTGGAAAAAATAAAACTAACATCAACAATAACGATACTGACAAAGACAGCGAATGAAGCCCTTCGTTATCGCCGCCGCCGCCCACTACATTACAAGAAACGAAAACCCTAATTATTACCTTTCCTTTCCAATTCTTCTCAACTATGACGAAATCTCCTTATTATACCATCATCGTCGTCCTCCCAACAGCAGAAAACTCCTCAAAGTAACCTCATCGCCAAGCATCCCAAAATCATGCAAGAATCCATGCGATTCTTTCAAGAATAAGTCTGGCTTTTGCCCCATCGCCTGCGTAGGCTTATGCTTCGATGTTTGTAAGCATCCTCAGCCGATTTCTTCTGTAACAAAATCACACGCCCCGTCAGCAGCCCCTGGCCCATCGCCCCGGGCCCACAAATCTCCCTACCTTTCTCGGAATTTCATCATTTTTATAGCTTTGGTTATCGCCGTTTTCTCGTCCTTAGTTGCGTGCGCCGCCTTCAAATTGTATAAGAAGCGTAGACGAAGGCGAAGGAGATCGGCGGCAGCCCAAGACGAAGATCGACGAAACCCTAATAATGATGATAACCGTGAAGAGGTATTAGGCGTCGAAGATGATGGAGATTATGGGCCGGAGCTCGATAATCCCATATGGTAGTGCTGAATGACTGACTCCTTCACCTACAAGCTTAAGCTTTGCAGCGAGCGTATTATTTTTAAATTATATATATTACATTTTCAGTACGCCACCTCATGCTACGGTGATGGGGCCGAAGCTTAATAATCTAATAGGATACTATTTAACGATTGACTACTCACCTAATAGCGTAAGCTTTGTAAGAAAGCGTATCATTTTATTTAATTATATATAAAAATTTTCAATATTCCCCGCGGTCTAAGAGAATGGAGATTGTGGGCCGAAACTTAATCCCATATGATACTACTAAATGATTCACTTCTTTCACCTAATAGCTTAAGTTTTGTAGGCAGCGTATCAGTTTTAAAATTTCTATATTATGTTTTGAATGGCCCCCTCAGTTTACGATGATGGAAATAATGGCCCGAACTTCATAATCTCATATGGTATGTTGAATGACTGACCACTCAAGCTAAAATCTTAAGCTTGTAGGAAAGTGTCGCAGTTTTTTAAGTTTTATAGATTATATTACAATACGTCCCATCACATTGAGGCTGATTTCTACTCTTTTCAACAGTACATTCGAACCGTCGGGCTGCACCCGTCGGTGATCGGATCGATCGCGGTGGTTCGGTACGAGAAGGGCGACGGGCTCATCGAGGGCTCGGGCTGTTCCGTGTGCCTGACCGAGTTCGAGGACGGCGAGAGGGTCAAGCTATTGCCCAAGTGCAGCCACGCCTTTCACACAGAGTGCGTCGACACGTGGCTTGGGTCCCACACTACTGCCCACTTTGCCGTGCGCCAGTGGTGAACGGCGGCCTGGAGATGCAACCTCCGCCGATGCGGAGGATTGCAATTGGCCGTGGTGCGGAAGACGATGGCGTCGTCGTTGGAGATGACGTGGCGTCGCCTCCGTGTAACAGCGGGGATGAAGAGGTTGTTAAGATGGAGTTGGAAGAGAACGATGAGATCGTGGTGGTTTGGACTTAGGGTTGGACGGGAATTATGGGGCGGGTGCTGAGGGTTGTCCGATTGGTCGTTCGGGAATTTAGGGGACGACGTCGGAGACTGTAACGACGGCGGTTTACGGAAAAAATCGATTGTAAGGTGCGATCGGTGCGTCGAGTAGTCGTGAAATTGTAATAAAAATATTCTTACTACAACGAGGGCCGTTTTTCTTTTCTTTTTTTTTTTTGGCCCCCCTCTTGTAGCATGTGTAGGCCAAAATGTCATATAAAATAATGTGATTTTAATATATATATATTATAATTTTAGGCCCATTTTAATGAGTTATATAGTATATTGGGCCGTAAACGGACTATGAATATTCAGTTAATGGGCTGAGCCTTAAATGAAGGCCCCTAAATAGGCCCAATAAATTTGGGGCCCTGTGCAACTTGTCGGGATGCACATGCCCAATTCGGCCCGATTCATCATCTTCAGTGGATGTGCTTAATAAAATATTGAAAATTAAACAAATGAAATATTCTAGTTCAAAATGTCATATGATTACGATAAGGTTGAACGGTTAATCTATCAACAATAAGTTAGTGGTTGATTTTATTTTAAATTTATTATGTATAGATTAAATAAAATAAAATAATTGACAGGCAAAATTACAATTCAATTTCTAACTTTTATCCATCAATTCTATTATATGTGTCAGTCGGTGCAATGCACATGGACTTTGCATCAAATTTTAGTATAATTATCCGAATGCAGTATTTATAATCAGCTTCCGTAATACGCGTGGATCATTTTATCTGTAATTATAAGCAAAATAAATTATCAAACATATTAATTTTTTAAGTACAGCTAGACTGATATAGAATAAATCACGTGACCATCACGTGCTCCCGCCCATATGGCAATCTCCCGCTCCAAAAGCATTTCAAAATATCCTCACTGAGTAAATACATAGACGATTAGAAATCGAAGAACCCTAATCGAACTCAAATCAAATCAATCTCCCGACGGCTCGCTCGCAAGAGAGAAAAAAAATGGAGAAGTACGAGAAAATTGAAAAGGTCGGGGAAGGAACGTACGGCAAAGTGTACAAAGCCAAGGAAAAATCGACGGGTCAGCTCGTGGCGCTGAAGAAAAACGAGGCTGGAGATGGACGAGGAAGGCATACCGCCGACTGCTCTCCGCGAGGTTTCGCTCCTGCAAATGCTGTCCCAGTCGATCTACGTCGTGCGATTGCTCTGTGTCGAGCATGTTGAGAATAAGAATGGGAAGCCCCTGCTCTACCTCGTGTTTGAATACCTTGATACCGATTTGAAGAAGTTCGTTGATTCCTTCCGCAAGGGTCCGAATCCGAGGGCTCTGCCTTCGGAGATGGTCAGGAGTTTTCTGTATCAGCTGGTGAAAGGCGTGGCGCACTGTCATAGTCACGGGGTTCTGCATAGGGATCTGAAGCCGCAGAATTTGCTGCTTGATAAGGAGAAGGGTTTGTTGAAGATCGCGGATTTGGGGCTTGGGAGGGCGTTTAACTGTGCCGATGAAGAGTTATACTCATGAGATCGTGACGTTGTGGTATAGGGCCCCAGAGGTATGAGCTTTTCTTCTTTTCTTTTAATTTTTTAGTTTGTATGACTGTCCTTGTGTTAATTAGAGATGGCGATCACTGTTTTCATGCCTTTTTCTTTTGGCTGGTGTTGTTATATAGTGTCTGGTTTTACGATGTTAGTTAATTGCGTTTTAGAGCTTGTTTGCGTTTACATATTCGAATTTGGATGAATAACTCGAAAGAAAATGTTTCTCCACCACCCCCAGTTAATCAGCTTTAAGCCTTTAGATCGATCAAGCTGATTCAGTTCAAACTTGTTGGGTACTAGATTTGAATTTTCCCTCAAACTCTTTCTATCTGGATGGACTTGTTTGACTGACTTGAAAGTCTTTGTTCTGAGTCCAGTCTACCTAGCGAAGTGCAATCATAAAAGAATCTAGTTTGCTTTTTCTTTCTGATCTCTCCTGATTAAGCTAATTTGTACCTATTTCCGGAGGTTGTTGCACAAGTTCGTAACTTTTCGAAGCCTACTCTGTAGTCAGTTGTTTGATACTCTAAGCTAAACCTTTCACTGCAGCTAGACACAACCATCTTCTATAATGATTTACATGTTGTTATATTAACTCAGTGTGTGTGAACACTTGGGGTTTTAATATTAGGTCCTTCTTGGCACCACCCATTACTCTACAGCCGTAGATATGTGGTCCGTCGGCTGCATTTTCGCCGAGATGGCAAGGAGACAAGCTCTGTTTCCAGGCGACTCAGAATTTCAGCAGCTTCTGCACATCTTTAGGATGTTGGGAACTCCCACGGAGAAAGACTGGCCAGGGGTCACTTTACTGCGCGATTGGCACGTCTATCCCAAATGGGAATCCCAAGGCTTGGCACGTTTCGTCCCTTCTTTAGAACCCGAAGGTGTAGACCTTCTGTCGAAAATGTTGAAGTATAATCCCGCCGACAGAATCTCTGCTAAAGCAGCCATGGATCATCCCTACTTCAATGGGATGGACAAGACTCAGTACTGAGAGTCGAGGGGGTGGTGAGTTTGCGCTATATTTACGTCGCTCTTGACTTCTATATTTCACGTCGTGTCGTGTGTTCGTCTGAGATGTTGCGTGTGGTTATAATATATCTTTTACAAGGTTTCTCTGGCTACGTTGCCACTGCTATTTCATCTATATAAAAAACTTATGTTTATTCATTATTGGTGTGCATTCAGTTTCTTATTACACAGTAAGGTCTAGAATAGAACAAGCAAATGCTATTACAGCCCATGCACATGACAACACAACTGACTACAAACTAGGACATTCCTTATTGATTATTCGATCTTACATATCAGCTAGCATAACATAAGTAGTGAACTCCTAGCTTTTACGGGTTTCCGACGAATGGCGGCGAAGGATTGAATGGAATGAAAGGATAGAAGGGGTTCGAAGAGCTTCCGCCATTATTGTTATTGTTGTTATTTCCAGGAAAATTAGGATTCTGTGGATCATAGGGATATGGAAATAACGGAGGGATAAAGGCGGGATTTCCAGGGAATATCGGGAAAGTGGGGAATGGGGGGATTTCGGTGTTTTTGTGGGCTTAACAGACGACGATTCGCAGCTTCCATGCCTTGGATTGAAACCATAACGAATAAGATCGATCAAGAACAGCCTCGATAAAAGGCTCGGCATTTCGATTTGATTGAAATATCTTTGAACTTTGGATTTCTTGATGATTTGTGAGGATATGAAGGACTGGGCAAGGACTTATATAGAGTGGAGTGGAGAGAAGTTGAATTTGGGTTTTGTGATGTGTAATAGAATGGCTATTGATCAACATTTTCCGGCTACTACCATCTTAATGGCCGTTTTTATATGGTTGAGAAGGGATTATTACATCTTTCTTGGTGTAACTGTAACAAAAGGTACAAATAGTCCAAGATGGTTTTGTAGGGTTTGATTTCTATGATTGACTGGTCTATCCTCTTGCCCACCAATAATTCACACAGTTTGTAAGCTTCAATGCATCTCATAAATTGTATTATTTTTTATCATGAGCTTTGAATTATATGATTAGCTTGTCAAATTTTGTAGTCATCTGCGAAATAAAAATCAGTCAAAGTATAAAACAGTTGGCCAAAAGAACCAAAGAGAGCGTAAAGAAAATTAATGTGAACCTCCACCACCTACATTGCATATTTGATTCACCAAATGCAGGAATTAACATCTGAAAAAATTAATGATTAAATAAAATAAAAAGATAGTTGGATTCATTTTTCAGACATAGATGCAGAAATGTCACCTTATAGTTCCATACTACGACTGTGTTAAGCAAATCTGAACCCGTTGTCAGCTAGGGAAGTTCTCAGTTTCCAGTAGCACTAATCCTCTTGCCTCTTGGTTTCTGTATCGAGTCTACACAAACATAGAAAGTCAAGGGAGTAAGTGGTATCGATTTAATGACCGGGGTATCTATACTCTTATATAAAGAGCCTAGTGAGAATAAAAATGGTAAATTGATTTGTCAAAATTGACCAGTCAACTACTTTAATTACTATCAACAAATAAATAAACATATTAAATCATAATAACCCCCTCACTCTATTTTTAAAAGGGGTCTTTACACATAAATACTCATTTGCATAAAACTTGTTATTCAGTACCCCGTCAGTATTTTTTTATATATAGATACCTATTAGAATAAATTTTTTCCACATAGGTACCCGATCGCCGCATGGTACGCCATATTGGATGCCTTGACATTAAATGTCAAAACTCACGGATATAATTATGCTCCTGGATCGGAAGTAATTTGTATCTGTTATAGAATTTATTATATGCCTTTATATACACTCAATCCACAATGCAAAATCGTTGACAAAACCATCAATGAAACTGTTCTTATAGAAACTAATTTTAGTAGATCCAGTATTACAACTAGAAGATCTATAAAATGGGAAGAAATACAATTTCCAGAAAACGGATAATAGAACGAGACATGCCTCTTCAGCCCAAAATAAAAAATAATCCTACTCAAATAATACAACAACAGATGGAATTTTCAAATTCAATTCGAACAAAATCAAAGATTTATAACTCCTAGGTAGGGCTGTTAAAAATCGACCCGACCCGCCACCCAGACACGAACGCACCCAAAATAGCAGGTTCAGGTTAGCATTTTGACCTGTTTACGTAAATGGGTAAACCCGAACCAACCAATTATTAAGTGGGTCAGGTTAGGGTTCGGATTTTCCACCCGAAATCAACCTGAAATTAACCCGAAATCAACCCATTTAACCCGAATAATATATATTATTAAATATATATATAAATAACATAAAAGGATTACCCTAAATATCTATCCACTCTCACGCTCACACATGATGTTTTTAGAAAAAAATGCATTAGTTCTCCTTTATTGTTTAATTTGGATTTATAATTCGTCAATTTCATTTTTCTTTTTTAATTTTAAATGGTTGGCGGGTTGCAGGTTGCGTTTGGTTTGATTTTTCACCTGTTTAAGTAAACAGGTCAGGTCAGGGTTGAAGTTTTGAACCCGTTTATTAAACGGGTTGAACCCGAAGGTGACCCAACCCGACCTGTTACCACCCTACTCCTAGGTCTAGGATGATTAGATCATCCTCTTCTCATTTTCGTATATCTCCATGCGACTATTTAGTTAGGTCTCCTTCTAGAGTTACGACTTCTCAGAATAAAGAATCAATTTCTAGCGATTTTCTGCAAAATAAAGTAGAAGAATTAAGAATTAATCCGGATAATATTGTTCACGGAGTTTTTAAAATCACGAGGAAATAACCGAGTCGGAAATGGATTTTCATGTTTAATGAATTTAAAGCCTAAAATTGATTTTAGCCCGGGTTCACCGGCAAGAAAGAAAATTAATCAAGAATTTAATTTACCCAAATGGGAACTCTTTCGAAAATGGTTTTTTGAAAGTTTTAATAACGAAGATAAAATTATTTTCCAAGATGAATTTTATAATGATTTGTCAAAACGTAATGAAATGTTATCTTTTATTCCATGGTTTTTGATAAAATATTTTAAAAATATTATTTCTGTTCTTGAAAGAAAAGAAATTATAAACTTTCAACGGGAAAAATTTGAACTCAATTTATCCTCCTCAATCTAGTTTTCAAATGGAGAAAGAAAATGAAATTAGATATTTTAATGCTTTTCAAAGATTATTTGAAAATAAAACACTTAATGTTACTATAATCATATAATTGTCTTTTAAAACAACAAAATTATACAAATATGTATGTAATTGTTTTAGGAGAACAATCTTTACTAAAGAAAAATATTGAAGAAATTTCATCTTCTATTAAATATATTAAAAATCATCTTTTAAAAGATAAAGTCGAAATTCAAAAAACTAATATTGCTTCTCCAAGTATTCAACCTCCTCCTGAAATCACTGATTTTAAACTAAAATCGATTTCTCATTTTGAAAATTTACTTGAAGAAAAACTTAAGAATCTTAAGATTAATAAGTGAAGAGTTTGAAGATCGACTTGAAAATTCTGATAATATTCAAAATATTTTCAATGAAGAAATTAATAAACTTAAACATACAAAATACGCTAGTAAGCCAATTCAAAATAAATTTTATTATCCTATGCCAACTCCTCAAGATGTTTTGTTCGAAAACAAGAATTTACACTTAATAATTCATATAATGGTAGAAGTATATACGAATGGAATTTAGACGGTTATACCGAAAGACAAATTTTTAATATGATTCACAGAATGTTAATGTATAGTACAATTTGTAAAGCTAATAATATTAGCGATCAAACTGTTGCCAAAATGATTGTCGCTGGCTTTACTGAACAGTTAAAAGGATGGTGGGATAATTATTTAACTCAACGAGATCAAGAAGAAATTTATCTTACCATGAAAGAAGAAAACGACGAACTCGTCGAAAATGCTCAATTATATTAACCTTTATCTAAGAAGGTTTAGCCTTATGTAATGAAATTAAATTAAATAAATATATGGCTGGCCGGCCCCGCCCCGCCTAGCCCGTGCCCGCATGGGCTAGCCCGTTTAGGCCGCCTTCTGGCGGGCCTTAAAAATCCCAGCCCAGCCCGCCCCATAGGCAGGCCGCGGGCCATTTTGACAGGTCTAACTGTAACTCTATACAATGTATGGGCCCAATTAATCCATGAACGAACTCCCAATATGGGCTCAAACAAAAGATCTGCCCAGTAGGAAAATGCGATCCATAATGGGAGAATATAAAAATATGAAAACAAAATAGAAGGGAAACAAAAAAAAAGGAGATTATTGGTTTGTCAAGTTGCCACTTCAAGTGGGTTTGAGCATCATCGTCCGTACATCCAAAGATAGTCAAATCGATTCGATTGGACACTTTAATAAGGCCGTGTGGGGCCTATCCATCCATCCAGCCCATTCTCTTACATGTTTGTACCATGTTTTCATCGTACGGACAGCTTCAGCATCACATAAAAAATCATTTCCATTATCCATATAATTTATTGAATATTATCTGGTGTTCGATGATCAATTACATATCAAATTGGGGGTCAGGTCAGGTGTCTCTTTTAGAGAAATTATAACGTATTTATTTACTTAGGTCTCCATCAAAGCAACGTGACATAAATCTCAAACTCCAAATAAACGTGACAACCTCAGCTTCCAGCCTGGTACAGAAATGATATTATTGATAGAAACAAATCTTTTCTTTTTAATATCAGTTTTAGTTTGGTTTGATGGGCTTTATTGAGGCGATTTTAGTTGACTTGAGGACTTAGAGTAGAGGTGTTATTCTTACATTATCTTTCTACTTTAATATCTATCGAACTTCTTCAAAAGGAAAATATCGACAACTATATTTCTTGCTTGCATATATTTTGGTCTTGATATTTGCATTGGTTTTGTATCTTATTCAGCTTTTATTCGTGCTAAACACTACACGATATAGATGTGCTACTAGTTATATGTATAAAAGAATACGACGAATAATGTTTCGAGACCATTGTATTTATGCCGACGACGATAATATAACCCTTTGGAAAAATATTATTTTATGCAACTATATATATATATATATAAAATAAAGGACATGTTTTTAAATTTCCCATAAAGCTAATATCAATAAATAACTGCACAGTTATCTTTGCTGGTCCCCTCCTCTCCACTAAAGGGCTTTATTTGGCTGTACTGACTGACGCAAGATGCAATGTTTTTGTAACCTTAGTGCTCATCCCTTCATAAAAGGAACTAGAAATTGATTTTTTAAGGTTGAGTTTCTCTATGGTATAATCTCTCTCTATTGTATATAATTACTAGGTTTGGTGGTTTTGCCTTTTTTTCGGTTCCTCGTATTCTACTACAGGTATGATGTCATTTGTACAGTATTACATCTATCTATCTTCAGTCATCTTCACAAAACCATTTAAAGAGTTCCTCTTTTCTTACCATTTATACAAAGATTCGTTCAATCTACTTTAGCCTTAGATGTACGTGAATGAGGGTTTTCTCTTTTCCCCAAGAATTCGCGTTCGTACTTGTATAGATGTACTCTAAAAGAATGAAAAAACCCCATAATTTCTTGTACTTTCTGAGCTAGTGTGTTTATCGATATATATTGATCTTTTTCCGAAATTCTTTTTTTGCAGTTTTGCTTTGATTTCGATCAATGGTGAGGCAGAAAATTCAGATCAAGAAGATCGATAACTTGACTTCAAGGCAAGTGACGTTTTCGAAGAGGAGAAGAGGGCTTTTCAAAAGGCTCAAGAACTCTCAACCCTTTGCGATGCTGAGATTGCTCTCATGGTTTTCTCAGCTACGGGCAAACTCTTTCACTATTCTTCCTCAAGGTCTCTCTCTCTCTCTCTCTCTCTCTCTCTCTCTCTCTGTAGCTCGAGCTGTAGACATAGGCAGGCACACAAAGAAATTAGGTTTTGAGGTACCTTTCTATATGAGTTGATTTTGTAACCATTCTATATTAAGATCTTCGGTTATAAGTTGGATAAGACGAACACGTTCCCTAATTGTGTGCTTAAAAAGGGTTTCAGATTTGAAGTTGATGATAAATCGTTACATTATTACATGAAATCTTGATCATTGAAATGAGTTCTTGATCTATTACTTGGAGATATTATCGCATTGTTGGCAACTGTACCTTTTCTTTCTCCTTGGTACTTCTCAAGCCTCAACCACATACTCATAAATCAAATCAGTCTCAGAACCATTTGTCTGACTTTAAATGGTAAAGATTCTCCACTTTAGCTATGTTGGACTCACTAAGTTTCAATTTGGTACTGTATTATTGCTTCTTAATCTCGATCAAGATCTAGATTGCTCTTCAAAAGTGACATGAAGAAAATAGGACAGTTATGATTTATTGAAAATAACATATATAAAATCCATATATGATCCACCATTTATGTGTTTAATGGCTCTAATATAGTGTTTAATGGCCGCTTAACCTAAGAATTTTTGCTCATTTGACACAAATTATGAACAGGATAAGAGCTTTTATGTAGCAATGTTCTTGGTAGTACGTATTAGTATTATCTCTAACACCGTTTTTCTGAAAAGTTGATTCATCTCTTTCGCAACGTTTGATTTAGAATTTTAGGTTATTCATTCTAGTTATGCAATCATATGTTTGGGTTCCCTTCGGGAAATAATTGGTCATAGAGTAATATTCGTCGGCAACATATATATAGAAATGTAATCTAAGATTTGTGTTTTTTTTTTGTTAAGCATGATGGAACTCATTCAAAGGCATAACCAGCACCAGAATGAGAAGTCTAGCAAAATTGGACCACCCGACGATCTCCGTGCGCAGGTAAGAATCGATTATTTTTTGCGCTAATATAACAAAGCGCTTAGAAGTATCGAAAGGGCAATTGACTGTATCAAATGCTCGTTTCCATGGAAATATTCTAATCCCTTTGCAAATGATACTAAACAAATAATAATTTAGAGGAGCGAACGTATTCGATTTATCATCGACTGTGTTTTGGAAAATCGTAGGTGGGACGCGGAGATAATTCCAGGCTTGACAAGCAACTTGCCGCGCTAACTAGCGAGCTAAAGTAAATACAAAAATTAGGTTTCCATTTACAACAACGCGTTAAGAATATATTTTCGTCTGAATTATTTAATCGCCGACGAATTAATATTTTGTTTTGAAAAAACAAAAGGCATCTCACGGGCGAAGATCTCGAAGGTCTCAGCATGAGCGAACTGATGAGCTCGAGAAACTCGTACAGACGGGACTCGACCGAGTGGAGAAATCTATGGTGCCCTTGTTTTTTTTTTTACATTTTACAATAATGCTCGTCGAATTTAAACTTTTATAGTCGACGAAATCCCTTTTATAACGACAGAACGAAAAGATTTGGAATCAGATCGGCGAGCTCAAGGCGAGGGCAAGTATCTAAAAAACCTAACTAAAACATCCTCAAATACATTCATCACTCTATTATATTACATTATCAATCCTATATATTAATCTCAAATACTCGAATGTAGGAATCGAAGCTAAGGAAGAGAACGCCCTACTGAAGCAGCAGCTGGCGCCGAACCAAGCGTAATAAAAAGAAAAGGCGTCTCATTTCGTATATAGCGCTTTCGATTAGTTAGCTTTAGCTTAACTAATATATACATTTTTCCACGAGATTTGCAGATGCATGGAAGTACGAGGAATAACAATGTGGTGAACATTCAAGGCAATTCTTCCTCGGGGTCGGTCCGCGAACTCTCATCTAGGGCTTGCCCACGTATATCCCGAGGAAGATAATAGCATCTCTGATACTTCTCTCAAGCTAGGGTATGTATGAATATATGCATCTATATGTATATATGTATAATAATGAACCCAAAGTTTCAAGCCTTAAAGCAATCCCTCCCTATCTGTGTTTTTATTTCATCAAGATAGTATGTGAACTAAGAAACGCATTCTTGAGGCTGCCTTGATTTGGTTGATTTATTTCGATATTGATGATATGCAGTTTACCGTAGTGAGAGAGAGTTCTTGAAGAGAAGTGAAGAAAAGGGTTCTCAAATTCCCATTTGGCTTTTCCCGAGTTTAGGAGTTTGAGAAACCTCTCCTATATTGTTTGCTTCGTGAACATATTTCTATGCGATAGTTGTCATTTTATATTGAAGGAAGAATTCGCTATGTCTTTAGTAATATGATGTTATCATAGTGTTACACATCCCATAAGGGATATTTTTTCGACGAAATGCATCCACGAATTGTCATCCTAGTTTTCGTAAAGTTATATTTGAATTGGTATTGGAATTCATTTTCACCGATTAATGGATTATTGACTTCCAGCGAAATTATCAATCATCTTGGGTATCACACCTTTTGCTAGACCTGCAAATACAATGTACATCGTACCTTCTCTCTTTTTTTTTTTAAAACGGAAGTTTTTGTAAGTGAGAGTACAATGGGCTAAAAACCCATAAAAAATTTAATATGGCAACAAGATTCGAAGTTTCTCATCAGAGAGGAACAAATGCAACCTGAAAAACAAGGTCGAAAGTAAACAAGATATTCGGAGTTTATACAGAACCAAACAACCTATGACATATTAGCATAAAAAGCACCATATAACTATTATTAAGTCAAGATTTTGCCGTTCTCGTCACTTCCTTATCTTCTACTTCAAATGGAACTTCCATAATTAGGGCTGTGGGGGAGAATTTTATTTTGTATTCTTTTCTAAGGT
>JAPQWV010002427.1:0-56910 GCA_027422505.1 Craterostigma plantagineum | reverse complement strand
CATAATTTTTCAGCCCCTATTACGCCTCAACAGAACGGATGTGGTCGAGAGGAAAAATAGAGTTTTACCAGAAATGGCTAGGACTATGTTGAGCGAATATAATACTCCAAACATTTTTGGGCTGAAGCTGTTAGTACGGCATGTTATGTCTCGAATAGGATTTTCCTTTAGACCGATTATTAGAGAACTCCCTATGAACTTTGGAAAGACAAAACCCTAAAACATAGGATATTTTCCTTGTATTGGTTGCAAATGTTTCATTTTGAATGATAGGGATAAAAAGAGGTGAAATTCGATTCCAAGTAGATGAAGGGATATTCCTAGGTTACAGCCTTCATTCCAAAGCTTTTAGAGTGTTTAATAATAGGAAGAAGACTGTTCAAGAATCTGTGCATGTTACGTTTGATGAATTTCCTAACGCAGATGCTACTGAGGAAGGTATAGTTGTGTCTCCTGCAGATATACAGGTTACTGACAAAGAAGTGAACGCAAATTCCATTGGAAACTAGATGATATGTCAGAGAACCTGAAGCTTCAGACGAGCAACAACACAGAAAATTCAAACATGCTTCCAGCCATCCCACTGAACAGGTCATAGGGAATATCACTTCAGGGATCAAAACGAGAGCAACTACACAAAACGATACTACTGAGGAATCACATGACGTGCTGCTGTGTCAACCATGGAACCTAAGACAGTGAATGAAGCGCTTGACGATGAATCGTGGGTGATTGCCGTGAAGAAGAGCTGGCACAATTCGAAAAGAGCCAGGTGTGGACTCTTGTGGAAAGACCGAACGATAAGTCCATAATAGGCACGAAGTGGGTGTTTCGCAACAAACTGGATGAGAACGGTAATGTAACCGAAATAAGGAGAACTCACGTACTTCATTGGATTACAAATCAAGCAATTAGGATACGGGAACATCCATATCTCAAACGAAGTACACGAAGGAACTACTTGAAAAATTCGGAATGGCAGATTCCAAGGTACTTCCCACTCCTATGCACCAGACCGCTAAAATTGATAGTGATGAACAAGGTACGCCCTTTGACCAAACTAAGTATAGAGGTATGATCGGAAGTTTGCTATACCTTACGGCAAGCAGACCCGATATCATGTTTGCTACTGGTCTATGTTCTAGATATCAATCGAGTCCTAGGGAATCTCACTTGACGGCAGTCAAGCGAATACTTAGATATTTGAAGGGAACAATCAATCATGGTATATGGTATCCAAATTCCAAGGAATTCCCATTAATGGGATACTCCGATACGGATTACGCCGGTTCTAGGGAGATAGGAAAAGCACCAGTGGTACTTGCCAAATACTAGGAAATTCCCTTGTAAACCTGGTCCAGTCGAAAACAAAATGCCGTAGCCCTATCCACAACGAAGCAGAATATATGGCCTTATGTAGTTGTTCTCAGCAAATCCTTTGGATGAAACGGACCTTGAGTGATTACGGTTTAAGGTACGACCAAATTCCTATTTTCTGTGATAGTACTAGTTCCATTAGTATCACTAAGAATCCCGTACACCACTCTCGAAACTAAGCATATAGAGGTGAAGCATCATTTATTCGAGATCATGTCCAGAAAGGGAATATCAGCGTAAACTTTGTGGGAACTAATGATCAATTGGCTGATATCTTCACGAAACCACTTATAGAGAGGTCGATTTTGTGACATCCGCGACAGATTAGAATTATTGAGCTCAAATAGGAAATTAGTATTCGTTGATCTTACTCATAAGGATCTCCGTTTATTCCTGATTCTATTAATAATTTTCTTGATTTTATTTTCCCCATCCATCCAAATCCCTTATTTCATAAGATGATTATTATTTCCTTAATAGAGATTCCTCTAAGTATATATATCAAAATCTATTTTCAGCCTATATTGATAACTTTTATCCTCCCTCTGATTCTCATTTAATTCCTTCCTAATTCCCGCGGACATATCCTTTTATTCTCACAATTCCAAATAAACGGGCAGTTTCCTTCTTTATTAAGCAATCTTTTCAAATTTAAATTTTTGAAATTCCTTCCTTATCTGACATGTGTCCCATCGAAATCACTTCTCTTTATAACCTCCTCCATCCTTATCCAAGACACCTTCAACCTTTATAAGTATCGCCTCTTCCTTCCTCAATTTATTCGAACCCTAAAATTCCCCATATCATAACTTTCCTCATCTATCCTTCGATCTCAACCATGGTGAAAACAAAAGGCGCTGGATCTCCCACTGACAAAAAAGCGTAAGGCTGTTCTGACCAAATCCCACTCTCTCCAAAAGCCACCCGCTCCAAATCTGCAAGCAGCTCTAAATCTAAGAAATCTCCGACGAAACTGAAGAAGAAAGCAAAGGTCATCAAATCTCCTACACCTTCTCCTGCCTCTTCCCATGATCGGCCCACATCTCCTCAGAAATCTACTCCCCTGAGAAACCTATTCTCCTGAAGTTTCTGCCCACTCGAGAAACCTTGCCTCACCAGAGAAATCTGTCTCTGCTCACATCAAATCACCCCACGATACTCTGGCTTTACTGAAGGCCAAAAGCTGTTCAACCCCCAAAAATCTAGAGGAAATCACCGATGAAATCAAGTTCCTAACTGAGACGGCCAAGGAACTTCATGGAAACTTCAGAAGCAAAGGTTGCACGAGGACGAAGCGTCAAATTGAAGAACTGGCAGACAACCAAGTGGTAACATGGCTATCTGAGTACGGATGGGAAAATTTCCTAAGAATCGACAAAGTCCGTGTATGTGGAAGCGGTGAAGCTCTTCTATGCCAATCTCACGTTCGTTGAAGACGGAACTGAGATCACAATAAAATCATATGTGCTTGGAAAGAACCTTGAATGGAATAGCACAAAGATGAATGAGATGCTGGGAGTCGGAAATGAAGGGCTCTGCTACTTCGGCTTTGCCCATGGTGTTCCTCTGAGGTTGCCCTGCGAGATTGCGTCAAAGCTCTATGGAATTCCCCCTATAAGCCCAAGTTCTCTGAAGGAGAAGCATGAACAAGCTTCCGTTGATCTGTTCTCCTCTACAAAGTGGCTGCACTTTACGCTCTGGAGCGCCCGCGTTGCAGTGGAGGCCATTCCACCACCATGAACAATATGAGCATGCTGACTCTTTATCTGGTATCCCAAAACAGGCCGCTCAATCTAGGTTACTTCGTCTTAAGTACATGGTATATGCCCTGAATAGCTCTGACAAGGAACTTTCCTATGAATGTTGCTTACGCATCTGTTTGAATTCGAGGGAATCTCCTTGCCTAAAGCCTGGGAAGATAAGTCAGTGCATGCAGTAGATCTGGTCACACTGAAGCGAGTTGGTATACGCCATGATAGTGACAGGGATGGATCAAGACAAGGGATCTGAAGACACCTACGAAAAGTTCTACCCGAAGAAAAGGGATGATAGAAGCGATGACGAGCATGGGACGATGCTGATCTGAAACGAAGTATCAAGGGTCTTAAGGACGAGAATCGGAAAAAGTTCAAAGAGATCTCACGGAACTTCAAGAGGGTTAAGAAATATCTAAAGGAGATCTCCGCGGCTCTTAACGCTGAATCCTCATCTGCCTCATCCGATAGCGATTTCCAGCCTTTAGATATTGTTCCTTAGCAATTCCCTAGCTCTGATAGGATTAGTTCTAGTTTGTTTTCTTTTCGCTGGTTCTTGGGTTTGAGGGTCGAGGTTGATTGCAGGTTAGGTAAGTTGGTGGTGTTGGTCCCTCCTTTTTGATGCTGAAGGGGGGAAGTCTAGGCAATTAATGCCTTATTTTGTTATTTTGGAATGATATAATATAATCGGCTCGCTTGCTTTTATATGTAATGTCTTAATCCTCTGTGCTTAGTTGATGATTTGTAAGGACTAAGGAATTCCGCACATAGGCAGGGGGGAGAAAATGATGTGATGTGATAACTTGAGGCATCCCATGATAACTTGTGACATTCCATATGATATAACCTGGTAATTGCTAAACCTTTGCGACTGTGCTTTACATAGGTTTATTGGCAATTAGACAGGGGGAGCATGCTATGAAATTTGATAAATTTATTTGCCCTGATCATATGTCACATGCTTTGATACTTAACATGCTACGTGTGTAAATAGCTTCATATCGAGTGTACTCACATGCTTAAGATAGGCATTAATTACTTGTCATCATCAAAAAGGGGGAGATTGTAGACCTTTTTGGTCCAAACGGTTATGAGAGTTTTGATTATCCAAGTAATTATGTAAATGGGGGGTACAAATTAGAAAAACTCGATATGCATGTTATGTGATATTTAAGTATGTGAAAATATTCGATATAAGTGCTTGAATATGGTTAAATGTTAAGAAAATCGAATTTGAGTGATCTTATGCTAACTGGAATATGATGATGTGATCACCTGGTTTTGAACGTTCTCGTTTGGATGGAATATCACTGTGTGCTATATATGGAAAATATGTTCTGATAAGTGGTATGTGGACTGTACGCATGATTGAGTTATACAAGGAAAGAATATCGTTTGAGATCACGCTGTGATATGACCAGCTATATAGGGAAGATATATTGTGTTAAGTGATATATGAGCTGTACACGAGATTGGGTTATTTTAGGAAAGAATATCAATGTGATCACCCGGATATGATTAAGCTATATATGGAAAAGATATTTTGATTATGCGTGTAATATGCTGATTGATTTTATATGGAATGTGCTGAGTAACGGATGAGATTACCCTGGAATGAAAGCAAAAATCTGTGGTATTTATGGTAAGAATCATGTTGACGTTGAGCTTAATTGGTTTATTCTTGGCATGATTTCTTGAGTTAATGCACGTGTTAATTGAGCTGTCTCTAGCATATTTTTCGTGCTTAAATTTCCTTGTGAAGTGGAGAAAAAGAAAACGATTCGTGGCATATATAGAAGACAAACACTTCACGCGAAGGTAACACAACAACCAACACAAAAGCTATCGAATTCCTCAGACGACTTGAGCTTACTTTGCGATTCATTCGTAGTTTGTGATTGAGCTATCATTTGCGAATCTGTACTCTTTGAGCGATCCTTAGAAACTCCAAATCCTAAAAACCTTGTCTCTTCGGACGTGTTGTGTCTGCGGGCACGTTGAGCGCACAAAGGAGCACGAGTGGAGTCTTACGCATTTGGAGGGACGAAATTTGTGGATTCGGTGGCCCTTCGGTAGCAAGCTGCATCCAGCTGAGGAATAGGTTTCCTGGGTAAACGGCGGCGTGGATCGAAACTTGGCGTGCGTCAGCCTAGAGCGAGGTCTAGTGTCCACAGTGCTTCGGTTGTGTACGGGTCAATCATAGTGTAACGGAATACCTAGTGATGACTGGAACTCTTAGGGAGATCCACACCCAAGGACAGGATTAAACCACAGTTGGGAATATAACCTGTATAAAAAATCCCGTCTCACTTTACTTTCTGCTATTTCTTTTTTTCTGTGAGACAAACCGGAACGTGGCAAATAACTAGGCGATATCGTTTAAAGGGTTCCTGAGACTAACGTTATATTCTGTAAACAGAGTTAGGGAGATAACATAGACAATCTTACTGCTCTCTAGGGAATAACATGCTCTACAATATCTTTCCAAAGAAAAGTAGTTTTCAAAGGAGAAAAAGCCAAATATTTTTAAAGCCTAATTCCCCCCCCCCCCTAGGCAATTTTACACTTCAATGGCCTTTTTGGATTGTTCAATTTAGGGCAGGAGTTCATGCTTTGTCAAATGTGTGACACATTGATGTTGAGAGGATAATCAAACGAAAAACCTGGTGGTGACGTGCTGTGTTGTATTTAAAGGATACTACAAAACTGCTGTTTTTCAAGATTGGAATCGGCTGAGTAACAAACTGATTGGATTAAGTTGGTTTTAATTTTTATTGTATGTTTCTGGGAAAGTGCAGATGCCAGCTCACGAACCTTTTGTGGTTAAAAGAGGTGTTAATCATTTCTTACGGTGTGCTGCAACTTTCTTTGATAGTGCTTGGTTAACTAGTCTTATTACTTTGTACTGCTTATCCCTTTGCAGTGGTTTATTCGGCTTCTTCGCTTTGTCTATGTTTATTCATTATGCTTCGTGTTACGTGTAATACTTCTACTGTTTGTTATCTGGTAAGGAGACCTTGTCAACATTCGAGAAGGACCGGGCTTGCCACGAACTGAAAACTTGAGAAGATTCCATCACTGTTGCTTATTTGCCCTCAACCATCTCCCTTGATATCAATGTTCTTTCTTTATTGATTTACTGTGGAATGCTGCTGCTAGTCTTTGATATGCTCATTCTGGAATGATCTCTTTATGCAGGGGCTGCCGTGGAAGGATTATAGAATTTATATACATTTCTTTTTGCGAAATAATCCTCTTTTCTTCCATACGATACTGCAGCAGTCCCTGTTACAACAACTGCGTAATGCATATATCAGTCTGTTTTATAACAACACGATTCTGCGAGGGCCCATTGCAAATGTTCAAGCACCTATATCCCTTCATCATCTTGCTACTGTTGTCACATGTCAGAGAAACGAAGGAACAAGTGTTACATGTATGTGAAGATTCTGTTGCATGTTAAGTGTGGGATTCATATTGGATAATTCGTACGACACAAATTCAAATTTTGAAACTAAAATATCCGTGTCTGATTCCGGTATATTGTCATGTCTAAACCTAATTAGTCACAGATTGAGATAGAATTCTCTTTGACAAAATTTGTTTTAGAAAAGGAATTTTATCGTTGTCAAATTTGCCACGAGAGCAATACCTACACATTCAGACACGGAAAATGCTGTGTCTAACGACTCAATAGATACAGAATTTAGTTTTAGACACCGAAATTTCCGTGTCTAATACTGTGTTTTCTAGTTGAAAATTAGTTTCTAATGAAGTTAATTAGTTCTTGCGATAACTTTGCCAGAATGCAACAAATGTAAGAAAAAAAGAACCATTTTCAAAACCAAGAACGAGTCTTTAGACGCAGGTGAAATGGGCAAAACTTATAATCATTGGTCTACTCTATAACATACACATATATGATAAAAATCACATTGCACCTAATTAATATAACCAAGTCGGAAAAGTGAATAATAAGAATAGAGTTCCACCTTAGTGTATTATGTAAGTATGTAAGGAATCACTTGAGCTGAAACTTGGCAGAATGAAGCGACGATTTCTTGGATCACTTTGGCCTGTTCCACCTCGACTTCACAAAAAAGCAATGAGTCGTCTGCAAAAACAGGTGAGAGATTATAGACCCTTTTTTACAAGTCTTGATGCCTTTATATCTGCCTAATTGAATAGCTTGCACTGTGAGATTAGAGAAGGCCTCAGAAAGGATTAGGAACAAGAATGGAGATATCGGATCTCCGTGCCTAATCCCCTGAGTAGGCGACAGATAGCCACATTGTGATCCGTTGATATTGAAGGAAAACGATGTTGAGCTCAAACACACATTCACCAATTCCACAAAGACTTGGTAGATGCCCATCTTAAGCAAGAGTTGGGTTAAGAAGCACCATTCAACCTTATCGTATGCTTTGCAAGGTCAAGTTAATAGCCATGGCCCCCCTATTTACCTTCCTCACCGAGTGAATATAATGGAAACATTCATGAGCAATTGTCACATTATCAAGGATGTTTCTACCCCAACAAAAGCTGTTTGGTTTGTGGCTATAATGGTACCCAAACAGGGCTTTAATCTCTCGGTCAGAATCTTAGAAATAATTTTGTAGCTCACATTGCACAGACTAATAGGCTGGTATTGAGAGATCACTGTGGGTTCCTATAACTTTAGGGATCAAGGAAATCAATGTGTGGTTGATCGATTTTTGAAGTTTCCTATGCTTAAAAATGTTATGGACATATTAGCATATATCGCTTTTAGTAACATCCCAAAACTTTTGAAAGAATAAGGGGTTCATACCATCTGGACCTGGAGCTTTAGTTGGATACATTGAAAAGAGAGCCTTCTTTATTTCATCCTCGGTAAACATGGGTAGATAGCTTTTTGATTCGTTTCAGCTGTTATTGAGCTTGGGATCCCCATGATAGCATCTTCCACATGTGTGGCTGAGAAGGTGTAAAAAGCTCTTGTAGAAGTCATTCACAACCTCAAGAATTTCCTGGTTTGAGCTGCATTATTGCCATCTTTGTTGAGAAGATTGGCAAAGGAGTTGTGGGTTCTCCTTTGAATTGTGGTTGCATGGAAGAATTTTGAATTTCTGCCACCTTCCTTGAGCCAGAGGTTCCTTGATTTACTTTCCAATGAAGGTCCTCCTTTAAAATCTCTACAAAGGTCAATCTTCAACGATCCCATTGCTCCCAATTTTGAAACCTAGCCTTTGGTTGATTCGGTCACTATTCTTCCTAGGGTTGAATCTGCAGGTCGAACTCCATTTCAGAATTTCTAATCGACAATTTTTATCTTGGATATAAGTCTGAAATGAGGATTGCCTTCCATTTGAATATTCCAGGCTCTCTTGACCAACTCATTCACACCAGCTCTTTCAACCATCTAGGGTCGAATTGGAATCTTCTTTTCCTTGAGGAGTGTGATGGTTTGGCAAAAAGATAAGCATACAATGGTCCGAGGAGTGTTTCAACATGTAAGACGTGGGAGCTGGGATTCTCTAAACTCCAACCTGGGGAATAGAGTATTCTATCAAGCCTTTCTTCAATGAATCCCTCAGCAACTGGTTGTTATCCCATGTAAACTGCTTCCCAATGAATGGAATCTCCTCCCATTCCATCTCTACAATGAACTGACTGAAGGTATGAAAGCTGGTATGACTCCTCATGTGTCTTCCCAATTTCTTCTTCGTTATTTCTGATCTCATTAAAGTCCCCTCCAATGCACCACTTATTGCCCCAGTTTGACTTTGGCTCAAAAGATAAGCAAATTGACTTCCTTCTCCGTTGATTTCCTATTATGAATAAAGATGATCCATACAGGACCCTGTTCCCATCCATGCAGCAAACTTCCAAACAAAAGGAATTGGCATTGATAGTGATAATAACAATATCTCTACTCCATCCGACGAACAATCCTCCGCTGAACCAATTGGATTTTCGTAGAACCACTTTCCTGAAATTACAACTGTTTACTAACTGCTCCAACAAAAGCCTCCTTATTTCAGGAACACCAGCTCCTGAAATTAATGATCTGATGGCTTGTTCTTGAAGGCAATATCAAGGAAAATCACGTACATACATTATATAATATATATATATATATATATATATATCTGTGTATGCGTGAGTACGTGTATGTCTTTGTCTCGCATGATTCATAACACAAGGAGATCGATTAGTGCTGCAATAAAAACAACTGACTTGATGTGTATAGTCAGTCACATACAATACAAAGCAGTATTATGGGTCTGCACTACAACCCTTGTTTGCTTGTCCTATCAATGCAGTCTATGCTTAACGATATATTGATCTAGGTCACATCAATTTTACTACGGGTATCTACACATAAATACCTAATAGAAAACTAAAAAGCCACATCAGAAATTTTTGAAGCTAGGTACCCATTTGAATAAAATTTTACAGATAGATACCTAATCACCTAAGATTACCAATTTACCCTTTGATTTTACAATTTCAATTCACATTTTCTCTGCAATTCAAGCTCAATCACGCCTGACGGAATTTCAGCTCCACCTCTGCAATTGACGACCACCTTCCGCTCGTGGTGGCACAGGACGACGAGCGACGAGCCTATTCCATGTGGGTTCTCGATTTAGGGTCTCGATTTTGTCATATAAGCTTTGCTTTGGGTTTGGTTAATCATTGCACTCGTGAGGTCAAGCTTAACCAAATCCGGGAGCTGAATGCGATCTAAGAGCTCGATGTTAGGGTGAGATGTCGGTAATGATAGTTATTGAGGCTAATCCATCGGGGATTTCGGATTTTTTATATAACTGTTATCACTACCATTATTATGTTTATTAGGTACCATTTATTATGTTTATTACGTACCATTGTATGTGTCTATTATAGTACCAAGATGTCCGCGTACGCAGTACCATTATAAACAATACAGAAGTACCATTTATACAGGTAGTCATATTAACTAAAAATATGCCGTTCTACAAGTTCGGTTAGTGGAGGAACATTATTTGCATTGTGTGAGAATGGAGCCATTCTTAGTACGAACAACGAAAGCGACGGCGAACGAGATGAATGCTCAAACAGATGACGGGAATTTTATTCATGACCAGGACAATCGTGCTCTTCCCGTCACCAAAAGACGCGGAGGATTCCTTCTCAGATAGATAGAAGATCGAACAGTGCAAAATATGTGGGAAATAGCGGAATAATCGTCGTACTTGTAGAGAAATCGTATCGATGTAGGATCCGTATTTGTCATGTATTTTGTTACTGCTTTTGTCCCAATAACCTCTTTTGTTGCTCTTTGAATGGTAATGGCACATTCTTTTATCCAAATGATGCAGCAGTAGGTTATTCTTTTGTCTAGTGTCAATAGGATATGACTCATTGTTTTTGTCTAAATGATGCCAACAAGGTACTGTAATATATGACAACAAGGTACTGTAATATATGCCAACAATGTACTGTAATATATGCCAATTTGGTACTATAATATATGATAACAAGATACTGTAATACATGCGAACAAGATACCGTAATATATGCCAACAAGGTACTGTAATATATGACAGTACAATAATATATACCAATAAGGTACTGTAATATATGCAACTTGTACCGTAACATATGACAACAAGGTATTGTAATAAATGCCAACAAGGTACCGTAATATATGCCAAGAATGTATTGTAATAAATGCCAACAAGGGTACCGTAATATGTGCCAACAAGGTATTGTAATATATGACAGTACAATAATATATACCAACAAGGTACTGTAATATATGACAGTACAATAATATATACCAACAAGGTACTGTAATATATGACAATTGGTACTGTAATATATGACAACAAGGTACTGTAATATATGCCAAAAGGTAACGTAATATATGACAACAAGGTACTGTAATATGCCAACAAGGTAATGTGATATTTGCCAATTTGATACTGTAATATAGGGGTTATTTAACAGAAGGGATCACCCCTATTTTTAAACTAAAGGGAGTTGACCTAAAGTTACCAAAATACCCCAAGTTAAATAGCATTTATTCGAGTAAATAAAAATTCGAGTAAATATTTTTTAATTCGAGTTTATTCGAATTAACCATTCATGTAAAAAAACTCGAATTGAAAAATATTTATTAGAATTTTTTAATTCGATTTTTTATTCGAATAAATGCTATTTTCTGTTCGAATGTTATCCGAATCACTCGAATAGTTTGAATAAAATATAGAATAAACCATTTTCTGTTCGAAAACGTCGATTTCAGGCTCCAAAGCATGAAAATTACTCAGATTGGGGGTTAATATATTTTAATAATCACGAACCCAAAAAAGTTTTATTAAATGGGCCTTTTCGCTGTTCACGCTGCGAAAAATCCGCCAAAATACATAGCTAGGAAGTTAGGTCGTTACAGGTGGTATCAGAGCGTTAGGTTATAGGTTCTGTAGACTGTCCATGTACTGCCACTCAAAAGCCTAAAGAATCAGCCTACGCCTGTAAGTTTAATACGTAATTATATGATTACGATTCTCTGATATATGCTTACGTGAATATTTGGGTGATTTTATGTGCTCCTTGATGTGTTCGAAAGTTAGAGGTTTCGTACTTTTACACTTAGATGGTAGGCGAATCTCGGTTAAATTAAGGTAGGGAGAGAATGATAAAAAAATTGGACCTTTGATCGAATTTGGGGTTGCTTTGAAATTCGGGTAAAAATTCGGATCAATTTGGAAATTCGACGAAATTTAAATTTTGGACCTTTTTTCAAAATTTGGGCTTGACCGAATTGGACCAAGCTGAAATTCGAGAAGTTAAAAATAAATAAACAGGCGAAATTAAAGTGAGTCGAACAATATAATATTTTTTAAAAAAAACTCGGGGCTTGTAGAAATTTCGGAAAATGAGATGATGACGCAGAGACAGCATGATAGAGTCAATGCATAACGATTACATAACTGATCATATTACAAACCGAATACATAAAAAAAAACTTAGAAGATAAAACATCGACGACGTTCCGGAAGTTCTGCCGGTGTCTTCTTCCAATATGCACGAACAAGATGCGGCTTCCATGACTTAACCTTTCACAAATTAAACGCAAGTGCAGTGAGTGGCCAACCCACATCACAAAAATGGCGATTGCAGCGAAGAGCAATCCCAAAAGAAGGAATAACTCAAATTTAACCTTTTCGAGATTTCCCTCCAAAAAGGTTCCTGAGGAACATCCTCACGATCCGCATTTCCTCCAAGATTATACATTGCGAAGGTTAAATGATGTGGTTGGAGAGAATTGTGTTGTGGTGCAAAATAGCGTGCATCAAGTACCTATTTATAGGCATGAGTAAAGCGAATGATGAACCTTATTAATTTCGAGTTTTCATCAAATGCCGTATAAAAATAAGTTGCATAAATTCGAGATCCGATTTTTCTTCGAACGTCGTGATCTCGATTTGAGAAATCACGCGCATGAATAAAAAACACATTGACCTTTAAAAAAAATCTATTCCGAAATCTCGAAGAAAAAGGTTGATATTCATTAAGAAACAAAATTGTGCTCACGTTATTATCAACACCGTATTTACATGCACTGCTTAAACTACGCTGATGCATCAATGAAAGTAGTACGCGAACTAACGCACAAACACGGCTGAACTTCAGCCTATGTCTACGGATCAACCGAGCTTCCTTCTTATTGATCACAACACGAAAGTTACAGATCAATATCCGTTCTACGAATCTTGTGTTTTCACCTCACGACGATTTTCACTTTATAAGAAATTACAGGCTAAAGATGACTAGTTGAACGGGGAAATCTAACATTTATAAGTTAGAAATCATGTTTTAAGTGTGAGTCCGCAATCTATCTTCACCGTCCATTTTATTCGATCGAACGCTCCACAAGTCGCCACGTAGTCTTGCATTTCCGCATGTTTGAGCAAAAAAATCGCATGCGACTCTATAAGTGAAATAGCACCTTCACTGGCATCCGTCCGATTTTTGATCCAACGCTTATGATTCACCATCCGCTTCATTCACTTCCTAAGCATCTCAGTCGTCGATCTTTTTGCGCGTATCCTACGAACATAATTAAATCTTCAGCCTTCAATTCCTGGCCATTAGATCACGCGCCAATTTAGATCCAACGGCAACTCCTCATCGTGATCTTCTCAATTTAGTTTCTTTTCAACTTCAGTTCTAACGAGGCAGAAAGTTCCATGTAGATGGACGGAAGCGTGTGAAGAAAGCTTTCAGGAATTGAATAAACGACTGATAACAACTCTTATTCTGCAATTCCCTCTGGTAGCAAAGGATTCTCAATATAAATTGACGCTTCTAAAAACGGCTTGGAGTACGTATTGAAATGCCTCCCGACAGCTCAAATCATAAGAAGAATTACCCCACGCATGACCTGGAACTCGTCGCTGCGGTGTTTTGTCCTGAAAATCTGGCGGCACTACACGTACGGGGAACGATGCGAAATCTTTACGGATCCCAAAAGCTTAAGTACTTCTTTACGTAGAAGGAGTTAAACATGAGACAAAGACGTTGGCTCGAATTTGTGAAGAGTTACGACTGCGTGATTAATTATCACCCAGGAAAGGCGAACGTAGTCGCAAATGCCTTGACTATAAATCGGAAAATGTGGAATTGTGCCAACCCGGAGTTGAGATAATCAACTTCGGGGAGATCGAAAAGAAGCTGGCAGCGTTGACTTCAAAAACCATAGAACGATTCATGGAGGCACAAAAGAAGATGAACTATATATAAAGATCCAGGCGGAACAAGACGGGAATGTTCTGTCGGAGTTCGACTTTCGAGACAACGGAAAACTTAAAATTCCAAGGTTGTCTATATGTGCCACCCGATGAAAAGATCCGTCGAACTATAATGACAGAGGTGCATACGATAATCTACTCGATACATCCGGAGCAACAAAAAAACTGCATCGATATTTACGAATAAATTACTGGTGACCAGGAATGAAGAAAGATGTGACTACTTCGTACAACGATGCTTGACCTACCAACAATTTAGGTAAAACATCAAAGGCCTGCGGGAACATTACAACCTTTGACAACTCCCGAGTGGAAGTGAGACCATAACACTATGGACTTCGTCGTAGGGTTAAAAAAAACCCGTGAAAGGCCATGATGTAATTCGGGTGATCGTCGACAGATTGACTAAATTAGCCCATTTCTTGCCAACCAATTAAACATATTCCGTGGAGAAGTACGCAGAGTTGTACATACAATGTGAGACTCCATGGAATCCCGATTTTAATTGTTTCGGATCGGGATTCGAGGTTCTATCCTAGTTCTGGGTGAGCTTACCAAAGACAACGGGGACGAAACTGTCCTTCAGTACGGCATATCGCCCTCAGACGGGCGGACAGTCTGAAAGAACAATCCAGACGCTTGAAGATATGTTGAGAACGTGTATTCTGGATTTCCGAGGAAGATGGAGCAAATACCTCCCGCTAATCGAGTTGTCCTATAACAACAGCGATCAAGCCATGATCGGGATGGCGCCTTACGAAGCCTTGTACGGGCATGAATGTCGATCTCCAATTCGTTGGGATGAAAACGGCAAGAAAGCGTTGTGGGTCCCGAAAATGATTCGTGAAATGACTGAACCTGTGGGAAGAATCATGGAAAGAATGCAAACGGCCCAAAGTCTTCAGAAGAGTTATGCAGACAAAAGACGAAGGCCGTTGAAATTCAATGAAGGCAATAAAGTCTTCCTAAAATTTCGCCAATGGCGTAGTACGTTTCGGGAAGAAAAAGGAAGTTGAGTCCGCTGAAACGAGTTGGAGACGTGGCGTACCAGCTCGAATTGTCAACATCGCTCGCACAAGTCCATGACGTTTTCCATGTATCTACATTACGGAAGCACGTCCCAGACCGAGCCATGTAGCGCAGGGCGAATCACTTCATAAAAAAATCAAAATTAAAGCCGGATTTGAGCTATGAAGAAAGGTCGGTGGATATTTGATGTACGAGGTGAAACACCTCCGAAATAAGAACATACCCGAGCGAAAGTCTTGTAGCGGAACCAAGTATTGAGAGAAGCCACTTGGGAGCGAGAAGACGAAATGAGAAAGAAGTATCCCAAATTATTTCTTTCGATGTAATTTCGGGGACGAAATTCTTGTAAGGGGGAGAGGATGTAATACCCGCAAAATTTATACGGGATTACTTCAATAATATTCGAAATGTACGAAATCGACTTTCGAACAAGAAACGATTTCTTTTCAAAACGAGCCCAAAAATTTACAATTGGGCCCGAAAAATTTAAATGGGAAAAAAATTATTTATGGCCAAATGAAGAAAATAATGACCCAAAATAAAAGGTTGGGTGTTTGGGTCCTTTAATAAAAATTTTGGGCGAAAACAAGAAGTGAAAGCCCAAATAAATAAATAATTAATAATAATAATAATAAAATAAATAAATTAATTAATTAAAGGGGGCCGAAAATAATAAAAATAATAAGGTACCTCCATGTAAGTTTGGTACAATAAAACAAAATACTATTTCACCTCCATGTGAATTAAATACAATATAATAAAATAAGAAAAATAAAATAATAAAGCCAACTCTGCAATTACATGGAGACAAAATCTAAACCTAATGCCCTAAATAACTAAATCAAACACACCTCATAAGGACAAGATCCAATACACCTAATACACCTCATAAGGAGAAGAATAAATAATGCAAAGAAAATAGAGAAGGAAAGGAGAGAAAACGTGAAAGAGAGGGAAGAGAGAAACGAAGAAGAAAAAAAAAAAGAAAAAAAAAAAGAGGAGAGGAAGAAGAGAAGGAGAAGAGGGAGAAGCCCGCGATGTTGAGGAGCTTGGGATCGAAATTTTAGGGTCGGGATCACACGAAAACAACCCGTAACGTAGCTCTCAACGGAATTAATGTAGGTGAAGATCACCTACACGCGTAAATATTTTTTTTTGAACTCGTGATTCTAAGTGTTGCATGGTAATTACGTGATCGTATGAAATTTGTGATTTACATGCTAATATATGCTCGAACGTGATCTCATGCTCGCTATATGAATACTTGTGTGTCGTCACCATTCTATGCTGTTCAATTTTCATGCAACTTGCGTTTAGGTCATAAAATGTTCGGGGTTTAGGTAGGAAGATTTGAAATTAGGAAATTTAGGAGCAAATTCGGGTATTAGTATAAATTAGGGTTTTCTAAAGTTTCTTTATATTCAAAGGTCTAAAATAAATATTCTAAAACTCGGTTGGGGTGATTTGTGTAATTTCAGAGGTTTAGGGTGTTAAATAAATATTCTAAATCTTGTCTAGGGTCATTTTATAATTTTAAGAAGTTTTCGAGGTGTTAAATAAACGATTAAAATTCGGCTAGGTGCTTCTATGAAATTTCAGAATTTTCGTAGAGTTAAATAAATATTTAAAACTCGGCTAGGGGCTTTTATGCAATTTTCAGAATTTTCGGAGAGTTAAATAAATATTCGAAACTCGACTAGGGGCCTTTGTGCAATTTTTGGAAATTCCGAGGGGCTAAATAAATATTAAATATTTCGGTTGGGGTTAATTGTAAATTTTCAGAAGTTTCTGGGTACTAAATAAATAATAAATTTCTAGGCGAGAATTTTCAGAAGTTTTCGAGACTAAATAATGTTAAAAATACTCGGCTGGGGTTAATTGTAATTTTCAAACGTTTCGGGGCAAACTGAAATTTTAAAAATCCGTGGCAGATTTGTAAATTTGAGATAATTTTCGGGTCTTAAATAAATTTTCAGGATAATTTTCGGGTCATTTTATATTTTCAAAGATTTTCGGATTTAAGTTAAAATTTTCAAATTCGCGCCCTTAAAAGTAAAATTATGAGATTGTAGGGTTTTAAGGGAAAAAAATATTTGGAAAAATATTTTTAAATTAGGAATTAAGTTATTTTAAAAATTTGGGACTTAAAATGAAAATAATAAATTTGGAACCCTTAGCGAAATTCGGAGGGAGAGTTCAATGAGTAAGGTTTCGGGCCGAGTAATTCGGAACGCGGGCTTTGGGCCCGATTATTTAGAGTACAATAGTTTTCGGGTCGGGCCGAGCTGATACTCGGATCGATACGTGATATAGAGATTTGCAACTTTTATGTGTTGCATTTTTTTGCACGACATTTGCATACACGTGTTACGAGGGATGAGGATTGTGCGGAGTCAGGGCGATATTGTATAGTGTTGATGAGTGGGGTAGTTTATGACCGCATGGTTGTCGAATTGTATGAGTAGTGAGGTGACTAAGGCGCACTATATGATTGAGATGTGGGGAGTGGGTCTCCGAGCTACTGACCCTTGTGGGGAGTGGGGCCTCCCGAGCTACTACCCCTGCGCATGTGTTGCCTTTAGTCGCTAGCCTAGGGCCCCGATGTGATAGGTCGAGATGAGATGAGATGTGATGAGATGCGAGAAAAGAGTTGAGCGTGCATTGGTGAGGTGTGTCGGGATTGGGACGTGAGAGCACGTGCATACATGCATATTTTCATCACAAAAGCTCAGGGTTTACGTGTGTAGGTACGAACGAGTCGGACGTTGAAATACGTCACGACTAGGCGGCTGATGGCGGTGACTCCACGGACTTTTGAGGGCGGCGCAGTACATGGGACGTGACCTATGGAGTGACTTAGTGTGCGATTCGTGTTTTTACGTGTGGGTCTTCGGCTCAGTGTGATTGTGTTTTTCTTTTGGGGCTTCGACCCAATAAATAAATGTGTGCTTCATAAACCGTTATTGGACGTACATGGATATTATCGTGTGTTTAGTTAAAAAAAGTTTTTATTAAATGGGCCTTTTCGCTGTTCACGCTGCGAAAATCCGCCAAAATACATAGCTAGGAAGTTAGGTCGTTACACGCTCGAGAAACTGCGATTGAAAATTGCAAATTCACCCGTATTTCTCGATAGTAAGTTTACCTTAATATTTCAGATTGATCCTAAATTTTAAGAATAAACCACAGAATTACTCCTTCTAACTATAAACGAAAGTGCAATTAACTCCCTGTATTTTCGAAGAAGTGACATCCGGCTCCAAAATTGATCTTCGATAATCTGCATACTTGGAGCAAAATGTCGAGAATATTAGATTTAATCAAGAAGTAATGATCTACTAAGGCTCCCCCTGTATTGTTTTATCAATGTCTTGAGCTCACGATCGTGAAATTCTGTGAGGTCCTCGTTATTTAAGCATTGACCAAAGCAATTCTTAGAATGAAAATTTCTGCAACACTTAAAGAAAGAACATTAAAAATATTTGGAGCTCAAAACATGGAATCAATGTAAATGCTCCCCCTCAAATAGTGCACATGTATCGATTTATCACGTAATCAAGCAAATCAATACAAGTAACAATCATTATAATACGCAATTTAGGCAATTTCACCTAGATACATGGTCCCCAAGTCATGTATTCAAAATGTTGCGGGAGGGTATAAGCATAAACAAGTAAAGTCGCATTTTAATCAATTCTGTACCAATGCAAGTTAAACATGCATTCAAAATGTGCGAATTATATATATATATATAATTTTTTAATTTTATATATTAATAGTATTATTAGTACGGGGTCATATTATTTTGCTACGATCATCGTCACGCCTAAAATTTCACAAGACATTTGAAAGGATCACATACCATCGAGTCATATCGTCAAACTTAAAGAGTCATAAGTTCATTGAATGATCCATTTCGACAACTCTCACTGGATTCACTCTAGCACTCGATTATTTATGCCTTGGGATGATTATATATATATATATATATATATATATATATATATATCACTCAAGTCAACACAAGCAATCTTAAGTCAATTTACCTGTGATCGAGGCGTTTTTAATCATTTCACATTTGCGAGAGATCGTCGATGTGGAATCATAGAGACTGTGAAGGGTTCTATTTTGGCTCTGACTAAGAAGAGAAGGATAGTTTGGGATTGTGGACTAAGGATCTTCTTCCTCTTCTTCGTCATTCTCCTTCTTTTAGGCATTTTTCTTTTTATTGTTCGTTGTTCTCATCCTTCTTTGTCTCATTCTGCACTTGCTCAAGCTGAAGCTCCGCTTCTCTACGAGGCTGAGAGATTATCTAAGGCAAAGTCTTTCTTGTTCGTTCTCGGCCCGATACTGCGCTCCTTTTCTCTTAATCCCTAGTGAGGTTTAGAGATTATCAATTTGAAGAAGTTCGCAGTTATGGATCTTGAACCCAAGGCCACGCTCCTCTTCTCGTTGTCTCGATATAAGACCAGATTATCGTTGGAGAAGTTCAGTTCGTGGTGCTCCTCTTTCCAGCCATACTGACGAGTGTACGAGATTATCGATGGAGAAGTTCGCAGCAAGATCCATATCCCCTTCTAATGATATGAGATTGTGATAGTCGAGGATAGGTTCTTTTGGACTGCTTTTTGTGCGTTGACCATTCCTCGTGTGCATTTTCCACCTTCTATTGTCATCTTTTTCTTTGTCGTCTCTTTTCTCCCCTCTTTTTCTCGATTGAATATCCCATCGAAGACTTAGGTGTCGGTTGAAGGCTCAAAGTGAAGAAAAGGATATTGGAGAAGGCTCAAAATTGATGACTAAAAAGACTGTATTAAAGGATTGAGATTTTTATATTTAAGGCCAAGTGAGGAATTGCCTAAGTGCTCTAATCATTTTCCTAAGGATCTAACGAAAGACGAGTATGAAGCCAAGAATCACTAGTTAAGACAAGCAATTGATGAGTGACTCGCTCAAGAATAAATCAATAGAAAGGAACAGGCCAGAATCCTCACCTATGTATAGTGGCTTTGTGTCTAGAGGAGCAAACTATCTGAGATTTGGACATAAAAAATGCGACTTAGACTGACAAAATTAAGTAAGCAATCAGCCGCATGCCAGGAAAATCTAATTGTGACGTAGATCGAGCATCCTAAAGATTTCATCATTCCCCTATATTATAGGTATATGTACAGTATTTTATTATATATATTTTTATTATTTATTAGATTCACGCAAGATAAACCATGTAAGCATAGAAAACACATAGAATAGAGCATCTAATAGCACAAAAGATCAGGTAATGACATATCATGGAAGATTCAACATGCCTAATTTTCCGACAAGGAATTGGAATCGTTTTTCATCCAATGCCTTGTTGAAAATGTCGGCTAGTTGATATTCCGTGTTCACAAAGTACATGTCTATGGTGCCTTTTCTACGTGATCTTTAATAAGGAGATATCTAATGTCTATGTGTTTCGTGCGTGAATGGTGAACGGGATTGCACGTAATCGCAATGGCACTTTGACTATCACTATATATGGGTACATTATTTAAATTGTACCCATAATCGCGAAGCTGAGTCCGCATCCGTAGCATCTGAGAGCAACAGTGGCGGCTGCGATGTATTCAGCCTCAGCCGTCGAAGTTGAGATGCAGTTTTGCTTTTTGGATGACCAGCAGACTAGCTTTTCACCTAGAAATTGAGCGCCACCGGAGGTGCTTTTCATGTCCATTCGGCAACCTGCATAATCAGCGTCAGTATAACCGATAAGTTTGAAGTTCGTACCTTTAGGATATCATAGTCGTAGGGTAGTTGTGCCCTTAAGGTAGCGAAGGATACGCATCACCGCGAGCATGTGGGATTCTTTGGGATCGGCTTGAAATCGGGCACAAAGACAACACAATATATTCGGCCGACTAGAAGTGAGGTAGAGAAGAGATCCAATTATACTGCGATAGAGTGTGATGTCGACCAATTTTCCCGTGGGATCGGCATCCAACTTGCAGCTTGTTGACATGAGAGTGCTGAGAGGCTTGCTCTGATCTTGATGGAACTTTTTCAGGATATCCTTAATGTATTTTGTTTGACTGATAAATATCCATCATCGAGCTGCCTGACTTGAAGTCCTAGAAAGAATTGCATCTCTCCCATGTGGCTCATTTCGAACTTACTCTTCACGAGATCTCCAAACTTCTTGCAAAGCCGTGGATTTGTTGAACCAAAAATGATGTCATCGACGTAAACTTGAACGACCATCAAATCCTTGTCTTGCCATTTGATGAAGAGCGTCGTATCGATTGTTCCTCGAATAAATCCAGATTTTACGAGGAAGTCACTCAAGACATCGTACCAAACACGTGGGGCTTGTTTTAGTCCGTAAAAAGCTTTATCCAATCGATGACGTGATCGGGATGTTCTTGATCAACGAAGCCGTCTGGCTGAGCGACATAGACTTCTTCTTTAAGTACGTCATTGAGGAAGGCGGTTTTAACGTCCATTTGATAGACCTTGAAGTCCTTGTGAGCCGCATAAGCCAATAAGAGACTAATGGCTTCAATCCAGGCAAGAGGAGCATATGTTTCGTCGTAGTCAATACCTTCCTGTTGGTTGTATCCCTTTGCAACTAATCGTACCTTGTTCCTAATCACTTCGCCATCTTCATTCTTTTGTTCTTGAATACGCATTTTGTTCCAATGATAGTTTTCCCATGCGGGCGAGGTACTAATTTCCACACTTGAAGACGTTCAAATTGGTTAATTTCCTCTTGCATTGCAATTATCCAATCCGGGTCTTGAAGTGCGTCTGCTACCTTAGTCGGCTCGTTTTGGCTTAAGAAGCAGCTGAAAAGACTGTGTTGATGCCTTGTCCTTACTCCACTCGAAAGATCGCCAATTATCTGATTAACCGGGTGGCTTTAGTCCACTTGCGCTCATGTGACAAGGCTGAAGAAGATGCATCAGCCATTTGTGGGTCTAGATTTCCCATGATCTCCGATTGTTCAGTTGTGTGAGGAAGTTCCAAATCAGCATTTGGAGGGAGCGACTCTGATGATTCTTCCTCAACACTCATGATAGGTTCTTTATTATTCTGTGGAAAATCTGAATCGGGTGAGGTAGGGATAGTTGAAGAACTTAGTACATCGGCCTCGTCGGGTGTATGGTTGACGTTAACTGGCGGATGTAATGGCTCAAAGAGGGAATCCAAGTCTTCTAACACAAGTCTCAGAGCTTAGTCTCGCGGTGATAGCTGATTTGTTGCCATCTTCTGTTGGTTTTGTGCCAACGCACCAGTGACTACGGGTTCTGAGGTGTTATCTTCAGAAGCCAACGGGTTTAGCACGGGTTCTGAACTGTTTTGTTCAGAAGCCATCGGGTTTGGCACGGGTCATGAACTGAGGTGTGGAGGAGCCATCGGGTTTGGCTCGGGTCCTGAACTGAGGTGTGCAGGAGCCATCTCTGCCACTTCGTGGAAAGTGACATTATAGCTTTCCTTAATTGTTCGGTTGGACTTGATATATACTCGGTACGCTTTTGATGTTGTAGAATACCCGACGAAAGTTGCCTCGAATGCTTTAGGGTCGAACTTAGCACGGTGCTCTCTGTCGTTCGCCACAAAGCACTTGCACCCGAAGACTTTAAGGAATGAGATGTTGAGTACTCTCTTATTTACAATTTCGTACGGAGTCTTGTTGAACCGTTTGTGAACCACCGTCCTGTTTTGGGCAAAACAGGCGGTATTAACTGCTTCAGCCCAAAGAAAATGTTGGGAGTCCGGAATGGATCAGCATTATACGAGCGGCTTCCACTAGGGTTTTGTTTTTCCTTTCAACGACCCCATTTTGTTGAGGCATTTTTGCGGCTGGGAATTGTTGACTAATTCCAACCTTCTGATAAAACTCACTGAGATGTTTATTCTTGAACTCAGTGCCGTTGTCTGTTCGAATAACTTGAATAGTCTGTTGCAGCAGATTTTGAGTAGTGTTCACAAAGTTGATAACCAAGTCCCCTGTCTCATCTTGGTTGGGAGGAACATTGTCCAAGTGTAGCGAGAGAAATCATCGACGATCACTAGCACGTACTTGCGTCCATTGATACTCTGTGTTTGCATTGGCCCACAGAGGTCCATGTGGATTAGCTCCAGTGGTCGAGAAGTATACGCAATTATCTTGACATGATGAGACGCTCTGTTCATCTTTCTAATTGACATGTCGAACATTGATGCTCCTTTTGTAGTAGTATAGCTGGAAGACCGTGAACCAACTTTTTCGTAGAAAGGCGTTGGAGAGCTTTCATACAGATGAGACAGTCGTTGATGCCATAAGCTGTTCCTCTGTAAATCAATCTGAGAGATGAGGCATACAGCTGTCGAGGGCCGCACGGATGTTACGCTGATCGTGTAAAGGTTGGATTTCCGAAGTCCATAGAGGAGTTTTGTGTCCTGACTGTCCAAAATTCTACACCGGTCAGCGTGAAAGACCACATCCCTTATCACAGAATTTGCCTATGCTAAACAAGTTATGGAGGAGGCCTTCGACATATGAGACATCTTTTATTGTGAGTTTCTCCAGAATGATATCTTCATATCCAAAAATTGGATGTCATTGTTTCCGAATCTGACTTTGCCTTTTGGCCGGTCTTTGTAGTTGCTCGGCAGCTATTGATCTTCAGTCATGTGTGGAGCAACCAGAGTCGAGGTACCACACATGATGGATCTGCAAAAACAAGTTAGAGAGCTTTAGGTACCCATTTAAGCATGGGTCCTCTCAGAGTAGCAGATTTAATATTAGGTTCAGATATGATTCCTAAATTATTACTTGAGGCAGTTCTAATAGCCCATATCACTTTCGTAGAAGTTGTTTTGGGTGTTGCCTCTTTAGGTGACTTGGCCTTTTTGGCTTTTGTCGTCCTAGGCGGAGATTTAGGAACCCATTTGGGCTGAACCTTGCAGGGAAGGTTAATTTCAGCACGTACAAATGCTTTGATAGGCTTAATTGAGGAAAAGATCTTTTCTTTTGATAATCTCCTAAGGTGCTTGGGGGTCTCAATCTTTACGGGATACCTTGTACAAGCATGTACGGCGCCATAAGCTTTCTTTATGGCTGGATCTTGTTTCCTACGAATCTTCCTAGTGGCATTTGTTTCATAATGATTAATTTTGCTTTAGATGTAGAGCCTATTTCGAAATTAGTGCTTCTAAAAATGGTAGGCTGTAGAGTACATGTAGAGGCAATTATTTGAAGCGAGGAAATGGCTCTTTTATTTCTACGAGTGTCATTTATTCGTACAGAAGGAGTAACATTGTTAAGCATAGTCAAATCTACTTGCTCCTTCTTAAGACTAGACACTCTCGCCTTCGATTCTATTGCTTGCCCTACGCTCCCCGTAGACTTAGGTAAAGTAACTTTAGTCTTATCACTCGTAACAGAATTATTAGTACACTTTTGATCTTTCGAAGGTGATTTTTCGATTTTCACACTTTGCAGTATAGCGTGAGAGGTAGTTTGGGGGGATGAGGAAGCTTTGAGATTTTTCATCTCTTTTAAGAACTTTTTCTTTTCAGCTTCGAAATTCTCTCGTTCTTTGTCTAATTCAGCTTGAGATTCCTCTATCTATTTGATTATAGGAGGTTTGTAGAGAGAATTTTTATAATGAACGTCTTTGGCTTCCTCGAGAACTGTTTGAGGGTCAGGAAGTTGAAATAAGTCAGAGACAGGTGTTAATGACGGTTTCGTATTCTGTCTCTTTCATTTAGCGCAGTGTAGTCAAAGGGGATCTCAGGCGCATGTGAGGCTTTCTCATCGATGAATTAAAATTATTTTGGTACGTCGATTCAGTAAATTCTCTAAGAGAGGTTACTCCTAAACCCATTGCTTAATATCATATATTTCTTTTTTCGTAGAACTCGTGGGTTAGTGAAACCTATGCCTTCTATAGGATTATAGAACTCTATTTCCTTGGGCTTGTTCAAAATATCGTCTGTTCGGATTGTCCCCTACGCGTAATTATATCATCCAATTTCTTAATTTTAGCATAGTTTCTTGCGTTCCTCAACTAGGAGAGCATAATTATTTTCTACCGTCAGTTTGGCGGCTTGGCAGGCATCTAGTTCTTTACTAAGCTCACTAACCTTAGCATTTGATATTTCTAATTGAGCTTCTAAGTTAGTGATCTTGGTGGTAGCTTCGGTTATCCTACAATTCAAGGTGGCTTTCTCGTTGAGATTCCTAACCAAGCAATTGTAGTTATTTGCTAGACTATCTTCTAATTCCTTAATCTTTTCGCCATTCTGTTCTAATTGAGGTTGACTAGTCTCTCTAGAATGTAGGCTCTTAGTAAATTCTTTATTTGGCACTAGATCTCCTAAGTTCTAATTCGAGACTATTTATCCTTTCATGAGACCTAGAAAAGTTTATCCTCTACTTCCTTAATACTTTTTTGCTCACGTTTCATGTTAGCATATTGTTTTTGATATGATTCTAACATGGTCAATAATGTGGAAGAAGTGTCTACCTCTTGTGATGAGGTGGATGCGCCATCTTCGTCCATCTGATTGGATGTTTCGGCGTCAATGTCTTTATCAAGGCGTGCCATGCGGCAAGATTCTCTTCTCCAAAACTAGATGTGTCTTCGAGCCAGTGGTCCTGCTCTGCCATGAGGGCTTCTCCAGCTTCCTTCTGCTTCGTGAGTTGAAGCTTCTTGGAGTAGTAATTAGCATCTCTTTTCTTGGGAAGAGTGCATTCTCGGGCAAAATGACCAGGCTTGCCACAGTTGAAGCACGTGTTGGGCTCTTTAGTGTTCTTGACTTCGGAGCTCTCTGCTGCATGTTCCTTGTTCTTAGAGCTTGAGGTCCGAAGTCGGTTGGCCGAGGATGAGGATTTTTCTTGAATTATTTCTTGCTCATCATCTTTCCGATTAGAGCCAACTGCTTTCCCAATGCTTTTATGTTTGGCTAGGCATCTGATTCTGAATCTTCTTCTGACTCGGATGATGAGGGAGGCTTCACGATCTTCTCTTTGCGATGCTTGGTTCCACGCTTCTCTGAAACTAGAGCAACGGTGTTGTCAACCTGCTTGCCCTTCTGCTCTCTCTGAGTCTCACAACATCTTCCTCGTGTTGGGCGAGATTATCAAATACCGCATGGATATCCAACTCCTCCAGATCTTTGTTTTGTCTAAGTTGAGAGGATATCTTTTTCCAGGTCTGAGGGCAGAGAGGATAGAAATCTGATATTTGTTTTCATGTTTGTCTTCGAGATTTCTATCTTCCTCATCTCATTGAGAAGAGTGAGGTATCTTTGATATGCATCGTAGAGACTCTCCTCCGGTTTTGCTTTGAAGGAGTCATAAGCAGTGAGAATATTCGCCTTTTTGGCCTTAATGCCTACTTCAGTCCTTTGCATCATCCTATGCAGTTCATCCCACATCCCCTTAGCCGTTGGGAGGCTGTATATCTGTCTATAGATGTCGTTGGGAATGCCCTGCATAAGTGTGTTCATAGCCATTAGATCTGCCTTTGCACGGGCCCTTTCCTCGATGGTGTATTCCCTAGGTTCCTTTAGTCGCCTAGTAGCGGGAATTTGAGGAGTAACCATGTCATCACCGGCTACGTTAACCCAGAACTGTGCGGGTCCCTCTTCGAGTGACTTTAGCAAATTTTCGGCTTGATCTTTTAGAGCTATGAAGTTTAGGAAACGGCTTCGCCATACTGTGTATTCGCCGCGTTGCAAGATTGGTGGACGTTTGTCATTTCCTAGCGAGTAAGCATCCATCATTCTTCTCGAATTTTATTTTTAACTTTTGTGGAGTTGATGTAGGATCTTCGTTAGTTTTGATGATTGAACTTTGATGTCGTAATCTTCACAAGTAGCAAATTTGTTAGTAGCGTTTGATTCAAAAATGATCGAGAATTAATTTCGATTCAATCTTTAAAGTTTGATCGAAAATAATTCCTCAATTTGAAAGGATGGTACTGTTTTCGCGCGTCAGGCACTGTTCAAAACTTCTCGAGCGGAAAATATTTTGACTTGAATGTAATATTACGCTGAGAAATTGTGTAAACAGTGAGATCAATCGTAAAATATTGAGTGAAGTTTTGCGATCAAAAATTTTAAGCGTCGAAAAATTTTGTTGACCAGAATCCACAATGTAGAGACTCGAAAGATTGACCAGAATTTTCGAGCGTAAAATTTCTTTTAATTGATGGTCGTTGAGGTACAGTGCCCTAAGGAGTTTCTCGCTGAGTCAAATCTAAATGGTTGACCGAAAAAAATTTACGGGCGAGAATCAACTATGTGTCAACGATTAAGTTTTCGAGAGAAAAAGTTTTGCGCGGGGTTCAAAATAGTCAATTCTCATCGAAATTTTATCGCTCGTAAATTTTTCTAAACACATTCTTGATAACAGCGACTTCAGTAACTAATCCGTATTCTAATTGAGCAAAATTTCTTGCACAGAGGTTTTCGATCGAGAAATTAATTTCGATCGAAGACTTAGCGAGAAGAATTAAAATTTACAATTTAAGCGCAGAATACCAAGCAAATACTGGAAATTAATCGATGAAACTACAGGTATATGCTCGGAATCAGCTACTGAGTAATCACGAACAGAAGATTAAACATGTTTTGAAGCAAATAATGTTCAATTTGACGAAAATCAAAACACGTTCATACTATTTTCGCATGAATAGTAATCTCACAGAATCAAAAATTCGACTCAAATCATGATTCTGATTGCTACCGATCTAATCCTGATTGATTAATACTACTTATGCGAGCACATAAGCATCAAAATAATAAGCACAGAATTAGGCACTTCAGATCGAAAAACTTTTCGCGCAAAAACTGTTCCTCGCGTGAACAATTCCAGAAAATGAAATTCGATCCTAATTCTAACAATTTCGATTCAAAACAGAACGAGTCTGCTCTGATACCAATTGTTAGGTCCTCAGTTATCAACTCAATCAATCCTAGGCATGAATTCTAAGGAAATCGATTAGAATGATTTAAATTGAAATTCGATCGAAACCTTCGATGAAGAACACGAGAGAGAATTCCTTTTAGTGAGATGAAGTTTTGTGTGTTTCTCTCTCTAGAAATGAATTCGACAGCCTTTCGGATCAATTCTCTAATTTTTTGTATTAAGCATAATGTTTTTACAAGTATTTATACCAAACAAACTTGGTATAAATATCTAACTAGTCCTAATCTATGGACTAATACCAATAAAACCCCTAATTACAAGGACAACTAATGAAATCAAGCACAAACTAAAATGTATACTCTACACGACAAAATAAGTACTTGGATGAGATGGATATTCATGCTCTCGCACAACATGAAGAAGACATCGGCGGGATACAAAAGAGCTAAAGGCCAAACAGACCGATGACTCCATAGCTCTAGTTTCTGAGAAAGTTAACTGCAAACAACTCTATGATATCTCGTACATGGGTCTCGGACTAACTTCTCTCATGAATTTCCTGACGCTAAAGTACCCTTTGAGGAAGAAGAAGCTAAGAGACATGCCAATACTAGGGCTGAAATCCCCTTTTCCTACACTGAACTGAATCAACGCGACAGAACTTGGGTACGTTCCAAGGGCTGGAGCCTTGAAACAGTTGACTTTCTTGAAGATCATTCTAAAAATAAGGAAGTACAAAAATCATCATTCTAAAAGTTCTCTACAAAATAGAGGAATTAAGAGCCGCCTTAGAAAAAGAAAGAGAGGATTTTGAAGCTGAAAAGAGATTCCGAAAAGAGATGGAAAATCTCAAAACTTCCTCTATCTCCCAAGCCACTTCTCACGCATCTCCCTCAAAGGATAAAATTATTCTAAAAGTGTGAAGAAAGAAAAGTCGCCTTCAAAAGATCAAAAACGAAAAAAAATACCTTGAAAAATGACAAATCTAATTCTGTTTTCACTTACGTCTACAGGGAGCGTAGGGCATTAGAGTTAAAGGCGAGAATGTCTAATTCACTAATCTTCGTCTTTGAGAGGTGGATTTGACATCCTTTAGCGATATTTGTTTGTTTGAACTCCTTTTGCATCTGTTTTCTGCAATCCTTCGCATGATTTTATGAAAATTTCTGGACTGTTCATAGTAGGGAGACTTGAATGCTAGTTTACAGTGTTTAAAGAGAAGTCTGTAAGCATAATCTAGGTTAAAACTGCACAGTAGATAATTGCGAAGTTTCCTGATTGTTTTGAGGGTAGATTGTTTCGATTTTCTGTGTTCTTATCGTTCAATTTGAAAGATAGACTAAACTGGGTTTTAATCGTTGAGTACGTCGAAGAACTTTCTCGCTCGCAAACAGTAATAATTGAATTTTAATTTGATTGAGTTACTGTTTGCATCGTAAAAGATTCTCGATCGCAAAATCTTTTGACTTATATTTAGATAAATAACGGAGATCGAAAAATAATTACCAACGAGAAATTCCAATTTGATTTTATGCGAGTGATTACTGAACAGAATAGTTTACACAGATGTCTTTAAGTTTCGAGCGCAAAACTTACATCGGAAACAATAATTTGATTTTAATTGTGTTCTCGGTCGAAATTTTAGCGGCGAAGAATTAATTTTTCGACGATAAAATTTCTCGACCGTAAAAGCACGCAGCGATAATCGATTGAAAATTTCTCGATGTTCGACTCAGTTTCTCATTGACAAATTTCTCGATTTCAATCGTGAAAACTTCATTTTAAAACCAAAATACTTTCTCGCTCGATAACTTTCACAGCGAAAATTTTATTCATGCACGAAAAATTTCTCGATCGTAAATTTATGCGGAAATCTAATTTCTCGATCGTAAATTTACACGAAAATTTTTCTTGATCGTATAATCTCTCGGCTACAGTACCACGGGTAACTTTCAACGCCTAGTAAATCTTCTAAGTCTTTTCACTATAGCAGACCTTAGCGAATAAAATTTTCTCGATCGCAAATCGAAACGGAGAATTGCATTCAAAATTCGCACTTAGGCAATTTAATTGAGAACTTCAATTCTCGCGCGATAAATAGAACGAAGTGAACAGTGGTATTAAGCACTTAGTAAAATTTTCGACAAAACTCTCATATGACTAATATACATATGTCGAAATGTCATTTCTCTTCAATATTCACTTTTGTATACCTATGTGCCAATTTATATTTTCCGCAAATTAATTTCGACTCCATTTAATTTCTTGAACTAATGATTCACATCTCTATTTGTATTTCAGATGGATCATTACCAAGCATACAATCCCATATATGAGAAGGCCATGTACCTCAACTTTCACGACACCAATTTTTAGCTCGGCCTAACTACCTTCCGGCATCCGGACGAGATCATGGTGTCAATACTACAAGGCCATCCCCTGTGGCATGCTCTAACGTGACGGCCTCGGTGCCGATGGTCTAGCTCCAACAGTTCTGGGGGATGATCAAGAGCCAAGTCGTTGAAGGGGCGTACAGTTTAACCACGATGATAGGGACGAGGCACATCAGCATGAACAAACACGACTTTGGACTTGTCCTCGACCTCCCCTATAGCCCAAATTACGACCCCCTTCCTACTGATGCGGAGCTCGTGCGTGACTTTCCCCAGATGGGATACCGTCCTCCTATGACCAAAGTATCTCAAGTTCAAAGCGACGGGATCCCACACCCTTGGAAGACACTATTTGAATAATCAACAAGTGTCTGTCGCCAAAGCACGCAGGCTTCGACAAAGGCAACGGCAACATTCTTCGTATCTTCCACGGAATCGCCTTCTCGTGGAATTATGATTTCACTCAACTGATCTGGAATGATCTTGCATAGTAGATCTGACAGAAGGAGAACAAACGCTCGCAGAATGTGCCGTATGCTCGGTGGTTCTCCGTAATCATCAGACAACACATGGAGATGCATGAGCAGAATGTCCCTCGTCTAGCTCCCGGAGGAAATTACCAAACCACCGCGGCTCAAGTTCTTGCATCACCCAAAGCTCATGGACTTGGATCAGCCTTTGATGCCGATTCCGTTTGTGCTACTACGTTTCGCCGACCCATCGGGGGATGCCTACAAGCTATACTGCCGGGAGAATCATCGACAGAACAGATGATCAGAGGACCCCGACACATTTCACAGTCAGCCCTCAACAACAACAACACTCAAGCCCTTAGGACGTTGTGCGTGAACCTTCTCCTCACACAGCCACTTCATCCCACACGGAGTCCGATGAGGAGATTAGCCTAATGAGACCGACTCCTAGAAGACTAAGCATATAAACTAGAGTCCCGCTTCACCACCGTCACCACCACATCAGACACCACGCCGATCATTTCTTCGCTCAATCTTGATCCGCAACACAGCCTACCGGTGTCTGGTTCACAGGTTCGCACCTAACCTGCCGAAACACCCATAGAATCTTCAAGATTCGACTCAAGGATTGGGTAGAAGTCTCGAACAGTCACAACCTCAAGTGACTGTGAGCCAACCTGAGGAGCCGGTGTCTGCTCAAGGATTGCCAACGGGCAAAATCAGTCGACCTGGTCCATCTTCGACGGAGGCGTCCGTTCTATTCGTGACTGAAGCCCAGTTCCAGACCGCTCTGCCATCAAATTCCTCAATGACAAAATGATGGAGAGAGTGCTCGCTGCCATCGAGACGTCCCAGAGCGACATTGGGAAAGCACCCATCTCCGAGGGCCCTTCAGCACAAACACACCCAATACCACAACCCACTCCCACCGACCCACTCGCTCACTCCTCTATCCTCATCAACCCATACACCATTCCCATCACCCAGCTCCACGACATCCTTCTTGCCCGTCTTATTGGCCTTCCCACCCGAACGCCTCAAGAAGAATCGCTCTACAGGCGTCTCAATATCACCCTGAGCCACCTACTCAGTCTTGCCGAGGCCAAAGCTCCCGCACACAACATCGACAGGACAATCCAGACTAACAGATCGTTATGAGGGGGAGAAAAGGCCTAGGACATCGAGTGGGAAAGGTGAAGGCAAGAACAAGGCTCAAGCGCAACGCAGACAGGGCCTGGAGCAGGCCAAACCCAAACCATCCAAACAACCCACACCACGCACCGCACCACCACTCTAACCCATATCGATCCACCATCCTTTACCTTAAGGACGCCTTCGCCCACACTAATGACCCTCATAAGCCCCTTGCTTCCGGAATAAGATGCAAGTGCCGCCATGCTCGTGGCTCTGGCGCAGACCCGAGGTACTCCCTTAGCCGCTCTAGACTAATCGGGACCATCAGGACACGGTGTCAACCCACACGAATTCCTCGACAAGTATATATTCGAAGGACAGTGGATGACCCATTCCATGCGCGAGGAGCATCAGAGACAACGGCTTAAGGACGTTCGGCAGTTTCTACAGCAAGCTTCGGTGGACCTTGTCCTGTTAGAAGACGAAGAGCTTCAGGAAGGTGAAGATCACGAACAATATCGAGGGCTTCCCAAGTTGATTGTGCAACAAGCGGTTTCCCCCACAAGACAAATGCCAGGGACCGTTCTGATCGACACGCCATGGGAAAACATCAGTATCGAAATTCTCTTCCTCGAAGAAGTTCGTGAACACATTTGGAGGTCACCTGACAAAGTCAAGAAGCCATATTAGTTCGAGCTCAGAGAGATCTCTCACTGGGATAAGCAAAAGAGAATGACGTACCTCTGGATGCTGACCCACCTTGGACCTGATGTAAGACTGGGGATGACTAAAAGACAAGTAAAGAGCCACTATAAAAGTCTCTCCCCAATACTCAACGTATTCTGTGCGAAAGGAGGTCTTCCAACACCTCACTACTCCATCGAGCGAGTTGATAGAACTCGAGAAGAACTAAGCGAGAGCGACCTACCGTATCTCCCTGACGAGGAGGTGTACAACCTCTACCACCTTTATGTGGAGAAGTACAAAGGTCCTCAAGGTTTCGTCAAGAAAGAAGGTCTCGAGGGACTCTACCGGTTCATGATGCGCCAAGTCAAGTACTTCGCCGCACACGACCTTCAGATGGCTCTGGAGAGCAACATGAAGAAGGTCACATGACCGCTCCGCTCAACAAAGGACCTGAGATCGAAGGGCTTCCAACAACCACGTGCACATCGACTGAGTCTTAGGCATCACCTACTACAATCCAATTGCAAAGAAAACTAGGTTGATGTTGAAGACTGAAGTTCATAAGTTTTGTGATGGGACGCTCAAGGTCATCAAGCAGAACACAGAGAAAAGGTTGGAAGAGATCAACAGAGAGACAATGCTGAAGCTTCATAGGTTCGTGAGAGAACAGCCGCTCTTGATGGAATTGCCAGATGACATCGAGGAGCGATTGAAGCTGGGGGGATACGCTTAGGAATTTCGAGCATGCGCTGGGCTTGCGCAGGTCATATTATGCCCGACGAGGACAGGCAACGCGGAAGAGAAATCAAGCACAAAGGGGGAGAATGTAGAATATCATTCGTAAGTTGTGCTTTGATTTATTAGCTGTCCTTGTAATTTGGGGAGTTTCATGTATTTGTCCTTTGTTTGGACTAGTTTGATATTTAAACCAAGTATGTTTGGTATAAATAGCATTGTAAACATGTGCTAATTAGAAAAGATTTAGAAATTTGATCCGAAAGGCTTGCAATTCAATTTCTATAGAGAGAAACACACGAAATCTTCTCACTCTAATCGAAATTCTCTCTCGAGCTCTCAACGAAGGTTTTCGATCGAAATCCTAATCTCTAGAATTCTAATCGATTGCCTTAGAATTCATGCCTAGGATCATGGAGTTGATAAATTTGGACCTAACAAATTTCATTACTCAGCCATATTATAGGGTTCTATTTAAGAATAACCTCTTTAGCAGTTTCTTCTTCTTTTGAATGATTCTTCTGATAATCAAATTTTCGAGAAAGATGCCTTTTAGCGTTTGGCTCTTTATGAGGTTGACTCGTAGAGGGGTTATCTAAACGAAATTGACCACATAATTGGCCTAATTGTTTCTTTTCATCAACAGAATGTCTCTTGACTTGTTTATTTAGCTTTACATCATTGCATAAAGCTAAAACCTTACTGAATACAGGTTGCTATGAGCTCTGTAGGTTGTAATCAATATTTGATTTTCCTTTCCAAGGTTGTGGTTTTGTTTTTGGGAGGTTAAAATTTTTTGTACGATTAAATAACCTGCTCTAATATCATAAATAAATGACCACTTTATCTAAAAGCTTAAAATTGTATCATCATATTTTAATTCATACATCATATTTTCACCTATAACAATTCATTCCTTGTTTGGTTCATGGGTTTATCTATTTTAAGCGTGGATTAGCACATGTTCAAGCGTTGGTTCATATGTATAAATAAATCATGGGTTTGCTTATGTTCTGAGAAATAGTCGCATGCTGATGGTAGAAGCACTGTGGCTGTTTATTGTCAACTTCTCATGTGAAGAAGTCATTGGTGTAAAAGCAATTTAGTAAGTGGGAGTCTTGAAGAATTGCTGTTACAGTGGACGATTCTATAAGTAACACTCCTAAGGCAGTTTAGGATTAGTTGCTGAAGTCATCCAACGTCTTGTCGACTTGAAGCTTATACGGAGATATGTCCTTTATTGGTTATCAAGTAGCAGTCTTTGAGTGTGAATATCTATTGATCTAGAGCGAATCAGTGAGGTGTAAGAGTTGGTGGGAAAGTCTCTATGTTATAATCCTAATTATTTGATTAATAAACGAAGCTTTCGTTGGTCCGTGGAGTAGACTAGAAAAGCTAGTCGAACCACGTAATTCTTTGTGTTCAATTCCATTTCTTGCTGCAAATTTGATTCGTTCGATATCAAGATCATCGATCTTGATCTATTTGAGACTCGCCCACGAAAATACACCAAGTTTCGAGTAAAATGTGGCCGGAAAACTCAACAAAGCTTTGGAACGACTACCAAGAGCTTTATGCTACACATTTTATTTCAGTAGAAGATAGCAAGGCCTACAAACATTAATACACCATCAAACGAAGAAACCCCATCGGCAAAAAACAAAAATTGAAGTGCTCAAGATGCTAATGAATAAAGGAGAAACAAGATTCCATAAAAACAACCTTATAATACTCATTGGCTCTCTTATCTCCACAAACTAAAGAATAATGATATATCATAGAAAGCTCAAAGAATTATCTAATCAATAATAACCAAGGATCATCATAATTAACCTGCAACTGAACTTACCCTATCCATGTCTCACTTCTGAAACAATATTTAAAAACCATGTCCCAGCGAGACTAAGCTTTCGACATGAACATTGACGTAAGTGATCAAATCCAAGCCACCAACACTCAGTTTTTGTAACAATCGATCTCGCGGGTAATATACCATAAGATTCTTATGATCATGGCACATAATCACACCATTCTCCACGCTGAAAATCACGAAAAGCGAAGACGAAAGAGCATCGCTTCGACTGTGAGAAAAAGCCATCATTTTACTCCAAGACGACGACTTTGTTGCATTCAATCCAGCATTCTTCTGCTTCAACGCCCAAAGCTCAAAGCGTTCGTTATTGTTTAGACAGATCGCACCAAGGCGATTGCCAATGACCGCCAATGATCGTACATCTCAGCACTTCACCATAATATCATCATCATCATCAGTGATACAGACAGAAATTGGGCAGGCTAAAAATATATTTAAAGGAATAATTTAGATTAAGATGATAATTAGAAAAACTTGATTATGGGTTTTAGGGACCTCCGGCAGACTTTAGGGACCTCCAACACACTTTAGGGAGCTAACAACGGGAAATAAGGCTTTTAGGGACCTTCGAAGGCTTTAGGGAACTAACACACATATTAGAGAAGTGTTTTGGGACCTAAGCAGGTCCTGTAGCCCCGATGAATCGTCCTAAGGAAGCCATACTGAGGCCTGGAAGGACGCCTGACAACACTGAAAAGCTGTTCTGACAGAACATGTCCCATCCACCTGTTGTATCCTGACAGCGCACAACCAAGTCCCATCTCCAGCCGCCTGACATCCCTGACAGCACAGAAGCTATAACTGCTACAGGAGCTACCTCTGACGGACGGCCTACTTTCTCGCATTGTCCCAGAAGGTCACACCTCCGGGAATCCTGGAATCTAGGCGAGCTAGGCTTTAGGAGCTCCTATAAAGGAGGACTTCATCATTTCTGCACCCAATCCATTCCAACACCTCTCAACACTTAGAAAAATACTCTCTCACAATAAAAATGTCTTTATGTATTTTCCTACGTGTTTTTGAGAGAGAATAGCGAGATATGAGTAGTTATGAGTGTGTAAATCATTTAAGTATAGTGAAAACAGTTCCTGAGTGCCGTGGACGTAGGATCTGCAAAGATCCGAACCACGTAACCTGTTAGGTCCTACGATTAACAACTCTATGATCCTAAGCATGAATTCTAAGTAATTCGATGATATTGATTGGCATTAAGATTCGATCGAAAAACTCAAATGAAGAACAAGAGAGAGAATTCGAGTAGAGTGAGAGAAAGTTACTATTGTTTCTCTCTAGGAATTGAATTGCAAGCCTTTCGGATCAATTTCCAAAACTTTCTCTATTAAGCTCAATGTTTGGTACAAGTTATTTATACCAAACAAACTTGGTATAAATATCTAACTAGTCCTAATTTATGGACTAATACAAATAAAGCCCTAATTACAAGGGCAACTAATGAAATCAAGCACAATCTAAATGTATACTCTACAATCTCCCCCTTTGTGCTTGATTGCGTCTCGGCGCTGTTTGTCCTCGTCGGGCATAGAATGACCTGTGCAAGCCCAGCGCATGCCCAAAGTTCCTGAGCGTGTTCCTCAGCTCCAGACGCTCCTCGATATCTTCTATAGTTCCATTAGGAGCGGCTGTTCTCTCACGAACCTGTGGATCCTCAGCATCGTATCTCGATTGATTTCTTCCAACCTCTGTTCGATGTTTTTCTGACGACCTTGAGCGTCCCATCGCAAAACTTATGAATCTCAGTCTTCAGCATCAACCTATTCTTCTTGGCTATTGGATTGTGGTAGGTGATGCCTAGGACAGAGCTGATGTGCACTTGATTGTTGGGAAGTCCTTCGATCTCAGGTCCTTTGTTGAGCGGAGCGGTCATGTTAACCTTCTTCATATTGCTCTCCAGAGCCATCTGAAGGTCGTGTGTGGCGAAGTACTTGACTTGGCGCATCATGAACCGGTAGAGTCCCTCGACTCCTTCTTTCTTGATGAAGCCTTGAGGACCTTTGTACTTCTCCACGTACAGCTGATAGAGATGGTATACCTCATCAGTAGGGATGTACGGTAGGTCGCTCTCGCTTAGATCTTCTCGAGTTCTGTCTACTCGCTCGATGGTGTAGTGAGGAGTTGGAAGTCCTCCTTTTACACAGTATACGCTGAGCAGTTGGCATATTGGGAGAGACTCTTATAGTGGCTCTTGACTTGTTATTTAGTCATCCCCAGCCTTACATCAGGTCCAAGTTTGGTCAGCATCCAGAGGTAGGTCATCCTCTTCTGCTGATCCCAGTGAGAGATCCCTCTCAGCTCGAACTCGTTCGGCTTCTTAACTCTCTCCAATGACCTCCAAATGTTCTCACGAACTTCTTCAAGGAAGGGGATTTCTATTCGGATGTTCTCCCACGGTGTGTCGATCCGAACGATCCCTAGCGTTAGTCTTGTGGGGGAAGCCGCTCGTTGCGCTATCAACTCTGGTAGCCTTGGGATATCTGTTGGTAGTCTTCATCTTCCTGAAGATCGTCGTCTTCTATGATCACGAGGTCATGGAGGCTTGTTGTAGGAAATTCCGAACGTCCTGAAGCCGTTGTCTTTGATGCTCCTCGGGCATGGAATGGGTCATCCACATGAATTAAGTTATATATTCTTTGTTTGAGCTTCATATGCGTACGTGTGATTGGCCTACATGTGTATGATTATTGATTGGTTTATGAGACGGACTAAGTGATTAGACCGATTAGAACAAAATATTGAATACCACTACGTAAAATCGACCAGAGATGGAATTCGATTTCGTATGTGTGGTTTCCGATAATTTAGGCGTCGAAAGCGCCTAAACTCGCGGAATTTCACGAAGATCAAATGCACGTGTAGGAATTACAGTCATATAGTAATATAGTTGATTGATTCACTATTCATGTGGGGTTGCTAATTATGTGAATAAGGGTAGCACATATATTAGGAAATCCCACCTTGACTTGATTCATGTTGATTAGATAGATTAGATTGCACGAAGACGTAGGAGTAATTTGTGTCGAGCATGTGTCTTAATCACGTCGTCGTCAACTGTTCTATCCTCATCCATTTTATTTATGTTTATTTTATTATTTGTGCTTTTATCTTTTATCAATTATCAAAACTAGAAGAAGGTAAGTATGTGGAACTACAGCGAGCAGGAGCTAGGAGCTGGCAGTGGAATCAGATCCTTAGAGTATGAGATAAATTTCGAGCGGGATATAAAGATGGGAGGTGGTATGCAACAAGGGATGGTTGCTACACTATATCTTCAGGCTATCTGTGGCTGAATGGAGAAAGGGCATCCATGGCCTCAGCTGCAGTTATTTGGAATCGCTGGAATATGCCTAAACATGCACTCATCTTTTGGCTTATCATGCATAGGAAATTGCTCACAAGAGATAGACTTGTTCATTGGGGGCTGAGTATTCCTGATGCTCGATGTGAACTGTGCCATCAAGCTGGTGAGTGTATCTCACATTTATTCTTTGAATGCGATTATAGCAGGGGTGTCTTTAAAGAGGCCAGTTGCTGGCTACAGCTCAACTTACAAGGAGATTCAACAGATTGGGTAAATCAGTTAGTTCGTACGAGTAAGCAGAAGTCCTTAGTACGAAGATCCAAATTGCGGGTGTGGTGGCTATTACATATACATTGTGGAAGGCGAGGAATACTAGAATGCATGGTGGGGGCGAGACTTCTGCAATGGAGTTTGTTCAGAAGTTCAAGCCCAGCTTCAAAGACTAAGTCCGGGGAATGAAGTTTGCGAAGGCCTCTCACAGGGGACTAGAGTTTGTGCATGAGTTATGCTTCTCCTAGTTCTGTGTGGGTAGATTTATTCCTGGTGACTATTTGGTGATGTGATCAAATGTAGCAACCACTGTTTCTGTGGTAATGAATTTATTTCATACCAAAAAAAATATCAAAACTATAAAAATTCGCTTAATCCAAACTAGAATTAGGAATATTATTTTAGAATTAACGAGCTGTCTTCGTGGATCGATACTCGGACTTCCTCCGTTTTACTACTTGCACGACCTAGTATACTTGCTAGTATCTGAGCGTGTCAGGAATGTCACAGCATGAGAAAGAGTGGTCAAATTCCAGCGTTTGACGACTGGGAAAACGCAAATGAGATGCTGATAACTCAGTACTTGGTTGCGTTAGGCAAGCTGGTCTGTTACGCTGTAATAGAGAGTGATGCAATAACAACAATGGAGCTTTTTCTTCCTACATAGACTATAAACATATCCTCCTTACAGCAATGGCGTTTACGAGTATTAGAAACCTGCTACTATGATTACTCATCATGCCTATTATGCTCCTCAAAGAAAGGTACAATCTTTTTATTTCGCCTGAAAAAGTTTCAACTTTAAGGTTAGCGACGACTCTTCTTTTTTTTGTCTGAAGGGTTTCACATATGAAGGAACCAAGGAAGCAAGTGAAGGCTCGATACTTGAGATCAGCCAAGAAATCATCGCCAGCATCATTGCTCTACGAAGAACATCAATGGCGGCGTGTGTAATAATAAGAAGGCCATTTTACAGCAACCTAAAATCATTGTAATGAAGCATGTGGATGAAGATCTTTACAAGATCCCTTCTTCTAGTTCTGACCTTGTTGAGCTTTCTAAACGAAGAGTAAGCCCAACGATCTTAGACCATAATCTTGAATATTATCATCACCTGTGTTTATGATGAATGATTTATTGTGTCTTTAAATGCAGAAGAAAGTACTGGGATTTTTTTCGAGATGTATGGCTCCGCCTTGCTCTGCATGAAATTTATTAAATTGTGAAGGCCCATGCTTCATGCTTGCTAATGCCGTTTAAACTAATATAGTAAGTATTATTGTATGGTTCATTACAACTTCATGTAATACTTCTTGCATATAATCAACGCTTGCTCTTGTTGAAAGTACTTTGTCAAATACGATCAGTTTGGTTGTTCTTGCAAGATTATATCTTGAATCTCACCCTTTCATACATGCTTAAATGGAAGTTGTAAGAAAAAAAATCACATAGTGGGAGAAATTGTAAATTCAGGCCGGTATTAAGAACTGACTGACTTTCTCTCTCTTTAGCTATGGCGAAAAGAGAAAGACAGTCCCAAAGCGCCGGTGGTGCCGATCGTGGAGACGACACCTTCTCCTACCACCACGATCGCGAACGAAATGGCAATTTGGAGGAGACTGACTATGAGCAGATAAGGAGTGCAATTGCTAGCGCACATAATCGGGACAAAAGTACTGTTCCATTGGTTGATCGTGCTCCTAATAGTGCTGCGAATCTTAGGGATGTGAGATGGCCATCGCTTGATGAAGCAATTGCAGGACATCTCCTGTTGATAAAACTGTGTGCAAGGGTAGTGAATGCCCGTGGATAAAATTCAGTGCTGATTTGTTGAAAAAGCAGAACAATCGTCTGGAATTTGTGAAACCTAATTCAAATGCTGGAACTGCAGTCGGTGTGATAGAGGGCTGATGAAATTACAGACGAGATCAATCATTGGAAATCGGCAATTCTGTGCTATGTACTTGGTTCAAACCCCGCATACAATGTCATGGAAGGATTTCTAAAGAGGAGATGGGCAAAACAGGGACTGGTAAACGTATGGCAAGTTAGACAGGGACTTTTTCTGGCTCGGTTTGATAGTGTGGAAACTCGGGATAGAATACTGCAGAATGAGATTATACATTTCGATAGAAAACCTGTTATATCGACTCCATGGACTGAGGATCGTGTTCCTATATTGATACAATTGCCTCAACTTCATTTGAAATATTGGGGAAGCAAAGCCTTGAGCAAATTGGCAAGTCTGATAGGGATTCCAATCATCACTGATGATTTTACTAGGAGAAAAGATGGAATTCATTATGCTAGACTTATTGGAAGCAAACTGGATGAACCTTTGAAAGAAAGCATTCAGTTTTTAAATGAGCATGTGCAACTGGTGGAACAGAAGGTTACCTATGAATGGAAACCAATCCTATGCACTAAGTGTAGGAATATGGGCATGAGGAAATGGTGTGTAGGCAGGGAACCAAGCAGTTTGGCAACCTGTTAAAGAGAAATCTGTGCAAGAACAGATTCACAAGGTAGCAGAACTCCCTTACAGTGATGTGCCTATAGCATCACAATCTGTGGGGGGAGGAAATCGAACTGAGGTGGTCTAGAAGGAAGATACTAGCATGAAGGTGCTTGAAAACCCTCAATCTGAGAAGAGAATCAATAGGAAGCAGTCTTGGGTAGAAATGGTACAACAAGAAATAACAGAGGTGGTTTTGCTAGCCAACCCTTCCAAGCAGAGGGTCCACGATATATGGATAGATGTGCCTCGTGGAATGTTCGGGGACTAAATGCTCCTGCAAAGCAGAGAGAGGTTGCCCTCTTCTGCTGTAAATATAGTATTAATATCATTTCATTATTGGAGACTAAACTGAAGCAAGACAATGTGTAAGTTGCTATGAAAGACAACTTCTGTGGTTGGGATGGCTGCCATAACCTTAGTGATCATCCCAATGGCAGGATTCTGGTTATGTGGAGGGATGACTATGAACTTGAGCTCGTGTCTAAATCATACCAACATATGCACTTCAAAGTGCAAAAAGGGGGGCTGGTTTACTTCTCTCACCTGTGTATATGGCCAAAATAACCCTGCAGCTCGAGGCAAACTATGGGATATCATCACACAGATTGGCTATGGCACGAGTGAGCCATGGATTATCTGGGGAGACTTTAATAACATCAGAGGATTTGAAGATAGACCGGGTGGCTCTCCCATCAGAGCCTCCGAGTTCTCAGATTTTAATCAGTGTCTGAAGGATAGCCAACTAGAGGAAATAACGAGGAGTGGATGCCCATGCACTAACAAGCAATGTCATGACAAGAGAATTTGGAGCAAAATTGATTGGGCATTTGCAAACCCATAAAAGTTATTTGACTACACGACAATTTTTCTCCCTGAAGGCATCTCAGACCATTCACCCATCCTTCTGAGGAATGCTTGCAATGGTCCTGAATCTAGGAAGCCTTTAAGTACTTCAATATGTGGAATAGTGCCCCCTCTTTTTCTGGCTACTGTTGGTACACTGGAAATCCAGCAAGGGGCATTTCATGAGGGATGTCTGCTCAAATATGCTAAAGCTCCAGGGGCACTCAAAGCTTTAAACATAGAACTTTTTGCTGATATTGTGAACTAGACTGAAGCGATCCATAAAAAACTCGAGGAGTGTCAAACTGCCTTGCATGATTCTTGTAATAGGCCAAAGTCAAATTGCTGAGACAAAAAGTTAAAGTTCGATGGCTGGGACAAGGGAATAATAATTCATCCTATTTTCATGCTGTGATCAAGAAAAGAGCTTACAAAAATAGAATCCTTTAAGTCACTGCTCCTAATGGCAAGTCCTTAACTGATAAGGGGGATATCCAGAACCACTTCATTGACTATTCCGTGGGATGTTAGGCAAAAAAGCACTAGGTGGCCACCGATGAGGGTGCCACTCTCTCCCTAGCAGATCAGCTACAACTTATTAAGCCGTTCAGTAGAAAGGAAGTTTTGGATGCGATGCTCACCATCCATGATGATGTCGCTCCGGGCCTGGATGGGTAAGGGAGTGGATTTTTCAAGCAATCTTGGAGTGTGGTAGGAGAGCATATTACCTCTGCAGTGCTGGAATTCTTTGCAACAGGTAAACTACTGCCACAGCTGAATAGAACAGTCCTATGCCTCATCCCCAAAACAGCTAGCCCATCAGCTGCCCGGGATTTCAGGGCTATAGCCTGTTGTAACACAATTACAAGTGTATTTCCAAGATGCTATGTTCCAGGATTAAGCCTCCTACCCAGAATCATACATGCGTATCAAAGTGCCTTTGTGGAAGATAGGTCTATTGTGCACAACATTTTACTGTGCCAGGATCTGATAAGGTTGTATAGTAGGAAAACTCCTCTGCTAGAGTACTTATGAAAGTTGATATAAGGGAAGCAATATGATATGCTTGACTGGGCATTCTTAAATAAGTGGTTATGTCTCCTCAGATTTCCTCTCACATTTGTTACTTGGATAATGGAATGTGTAACCACAGTTTCTTACACCATCTCCATCAGTGGGGCACAAGCAGTTTTCAAGGCAGCTAGGTGTTTAAGGCAAGGGGACCCTATCTCCCCCCTATTGTTTGTGATTTCCATAGAGTATCTAACGAGGAAACTGCAGCTCTCCTCTAAGGACCCTAGGTTTAGATTTCACCCTTTGTGCAAACAAGTAAATCTGGTAAATCTGTGTTTTGCTGATGATTTGATAATTTTCTGCAAAGGCAAGAGTGCCACTGTGACTGTGATGAAGAACGCTTTGGAGCATTTCAAACTTGCCTCTGGTTTGGAAGCTAATACTCAGAAATCCAATTTGTATCTTGCGGGGATCAAGAGTTCACTGGCTGAGGAGCTTGTTCAGCTAACTGGATTTCAGATTGGTAAATTCCCTATGAAATTCCCTGGGGTCCCTATCTCTCCTACCAAATGGAATAGAACTACTTGCCAATCACTTGTTGAAAAAATTACTACAGAATCAAGTGTTGGGCTACTAGAAATTTGTCATATGCTGGTAGGCTATGCCTAATTAACTCAATTCTGATGGCTATACATGGTTATTGGGGGTCTATTTCTTGCTCCCCAAAGCTGTCACTAAGAAGGGTTGTAAAGTGTGCAAGAGTTCCTATTGGGGCAAGAAGGCACAGGGCAATGTTTATCCTTAGTTAGATGGGAGAAAGTGTGTCTGCCGAGAGCTAAGGGTGGTCTAAACCTGTGGGATTGCGAGACCTGGAATAGAGCCCTGGCTGGAAAGCAGATTTGGGACATCTCCAGAAAGGTTGATTATGGATCAAATGGGTTAATGTGGTATACTTGAAAGGGTCTGATTTCTGGGATTTCATCCCTGCTGCTGACTCTTGTTGGCACTGCAAGAAAATTCATAGGCTTAAAGGAGAGATTTAGACTGGGATGTGTGGGATAGAGTTGGAATCTCTCCGTTGATGAGAAATACTCCACCAAGGCTGGGTACATGTGGCTTAAAGGTGACACCCTCTCAGTCCCTTTTTATACAGCTGTTTGGAACAAGTTCAATGTTCCTAAACACTCCTTTTTTCTCTGGCTACTGATCCAAAAAAGGCTCCTATCATTTGAAATGCTGGCTAGATGGGGATTACTCATTTCTAATGCAAGTTGCAGATTATGTGGGGAATGTGAGGTGACTATTGAGCATCTGTTCCCAGTATGTTCTTATAGTCAGCTGCTGCTTGCGAAAACTGTATACATGGTTAGGGATTAATAATCAGTTTCAGCGCTTTGAGGATCTGTGCATGTGGTTCAACACTGTGGGGAGGAAGCGTACTATCCAGCAAGGTATTCACACATGCCTGTATTGCTGCAATGCTACACTACATATGGAATGAGAGAAACAAAAGATTTGAACTCCTTCCAAACCCCAATATGTTCTATCATCGAAAACACTCATTTCAATAAATACATAGTACCTTCTTTTATTCCAATTCTTTGCCACTCCTTAATGTTATCGCTTTGCAATGTTCTTTGCCTTCTCGCTTTGGATTAGCCTGAGTTACTAGGAAAAGATCCTAATGGCCTCTCACCTATGATCTCCGCCATCTGACTCACCTGAACTTCTAAATTGCGGATTTGCGCTGATTGGTTCTGCATGTTGGTTCTCATTTCGTTGATAAGTTGTGTCTGTGAAGTACCCATTTTCGCCAAAGCTTCTTCCCAGTTTGCTTTCTTCTCATTTGATTGATGGTTATGTTCTGGTTGTAGAGAATTCTGATTATTCTTCCACGAAAAGTTTGGATGATTTCGCCACTCTGGATTATAGTTGTTTGAATAAGGATTGTTTGGTTGACGATTGTAGTTTCCAACATATTGTGCTTGCTCCAATGATAGTTGTTCTGTTGCTTGACATTCAGAACTCTGATGTGGTCCGCACAAAGATTGCATTCAACATTAGGCAAGTGAATGGAATTGACTAAGCCTGATTTGTTTGAAGTTGCTTCGTCAGATTCGCCACTTGAACGACCAATTGAGCAATCGATCATTTTTAATAATTGTTGTTGTGTTCCTTGCTCGCTCCATTGGCCAAAATAATTATTATTGGCGACACTATCTGTCAACCCGTACGCTTGATCAGCAGTCTTCTTCATGATTGTCCCTCCAACAGAAGCGTCGATGACGGCTCTTTCAGCACTACCTATAGCATTGTAGAAGCTCAAGACTTGTTGAGATTTAGGTATACCATGGTGCGGACACTTTCTCATCAGCTCCTTAAATCTGTCCCAAGATTCATATAGTGAGTCCGCCATCGATTAGAGTAAAATGAGTTATCTCATTTGAGTATCTGTTGTTTTCTTTCGCAGGTGGAAAGAATCGGCGAGGAATTTACTAGCGAGCATGTCCCATGTTGTAATTGAGTTGGTTGGCAAAGAATTTAGCCATGCCTTCCCTTTATCACGTATCGGGAAGGGAACAGTCGCAGCCGTAATGCATCGTCTGAAACTCCATTATATTTGATAGTATTACATATTCCAAGAAATTGTCGATATGGGCGTTTGGATCTTCGCTCGGTAATCCATAAATGGAATTTGTTGGATCATTTGGAATGTTATCGGCTTAAGCTCAAAGTTATTCGGAGGGAGCGTTGGGGCGCCTAATAGCAGATTGAGTGCCAACAAAAGGAGTTGCGTATTCGCCGAGTGGCACGTCGTGATTTTCGTTATCTCCGTTATTGTTTCCGTTATCAGCCATTGTTGTTTGTGTTTGGTTGATTGCTTGCTTCTTCTTTTTTTCGATTTTCCCGACAAGCTCGCTCGATATCATAATTTAAAGGAAGTAAGTTTACCGCTCCCAAACTTTCGCTAAAACCGACCTTAATGCGCTAATAAAAATAAAAATAATAAAAATAAAAATAATAATAATGGTAACAATAATAATAGTAGTGGTAATAATAATAATAATATTAATAATAATAATAATGATAATAATAATAATAAAAGTAGTAAAATAATAATATTAATAATAATAATAAGTTCAAAGTAAGACTAGAATTATTTGGTATCGATATTAGTAAAAATCACAGTCCCCGGCAACGGCGCCAAAAATTTGTTGCGAAAAATTCGTAAACACGCAAGTGTACGTATCGTTCTAACAATAAGTGTACGTAAATACGGATATCGAACCCAAAGGACTGTGTTACTAAGTACCGAAATTTAATAATTCTAGTTTTATTGAACAATCGCAAGTTGGTAGTTGATGAAATGATAAAGGAACATGCGCAGATAAATAGAAGCAGGATTTAAAGGTAATGCCCAAATAGATAACGAAGCACGACGAAACGATTTCAATCAAGATAAATCTGGGGACTCCGACTTCATCGAGGACAATCATGCTATTGATCTCAGTTCTCGAGGAATACTTAACCTTATGTTGACGATGGATTTTTTTAGTTGTAATTATCAATCTATCTCTAGCAGCATCGAAAACCTATTCTAACATGCGAATCCTACATCTCTGTCAAGATTTCTACACATAGAACGCATAAAACTCATAAAATAATAAATCATCGCACTAGCCACGTAACTATCTCTAGCTTACGAATGTTCTAATAGTTTCATAATCAACGGACACGTTCAGATAATCACCTCTCAGTCTCATATCTAAACACCTATTTTACGAAATTTGATCAGAAATTCGTAAACATTAATAACGGATTATGATACTCAACATAGCGTAAAAGTCTTATAGCTTACGAACTGAAATCAATAGCAAACATGTCTGGCTACATCGTAACCACAGATAACGTAATTAGAACATATTATAATTCATCAAAAGCATCAAAATAACATGTTCATAATAAGGGATAAACGAAGATGGGAGAACGTATCGAATATGTAGTCGCTAGCCGAGTCGTGTTTTGCTCGCCCTCTCTCGGTGACCGTCGTCTGCCTTCGTCTGTCTCCAAGTTTCTAGGCTGCTCCTCTCACGTTCGCTGCCCCGGTGCAAATATTGCTGATGTTCGTACGTAAGGATCTCTGTTCGAGGATGTATATGGTATACCCTTCTCTCTCTTCCATAAATATTTACCTCGCTAGCCCCCTTTTTAGGATGACATGCCTCCCTGCCCATGAACGACGCCCCGACATCATCTTCTTCAAATCGATCCCTTTTTCTTTCTTCTTCAAGCTCCGAATCTTCTTCTCCGTCTTTAGCTTCATTTCTCAGCGCGATTGAAGCCCTAAATGACTACCCTGACTTGGATATTTTTCGCCCCCTCAAATTGTAGGGTACCCGAGCGAGAAAGCATATCTCCGAGCCCTAGCTGTTTGGATTTCGCAAATGGAAGACTTCCGCAAGAGGATCAAACTCCCTTGGCATGAAGTGAATGTCTCTTCCCTCCGGGAATCTCACATCCCCTTGATCATTGATCGGGCAGGACTGAGTCCTGAATTTGAGGTCAGAATTCTGGGACCTCGGGATGTAGTCCGGCCCTCCCGAAGGCTTTCACACACATTTTTCCTCGATCAGCTGGCATGGGCCTCCGCCTTCCTCTCGCTCCCTTTATAGTTGACCTCTGCAATTATTATCAGATCTCCCCAAGTCAATTGACTCCTAATTCCTACAGCCTCCTACTCTCCCTCGCCATTCTCATTAAGCATTTTCAGCTTCCTTTATCTCTTTCTCTCCTTCTGTCTTTTTTGAAGATAAACCAAAAGAGAAAACTGGCAAGTTCTTCTCTTTCCTCCCCCGTCGAGAAGGAATTTCTTCTCGGGAACCCCTCTTCCCACAAAGGATGATGAAGAAATTCTTCTTTGTCCGATCCCGAGGGAAGTCCCGAGAACGATACCATCGACCACTGGCCTAAGGCCATATCTATATCTACCTCCTTCCCCCTGCCTCGATTCAGAGGTTGAGGTTTCTGGAGGTTCTTGGTGGACGAAGTTTCAGTGCCCCCGAGCTTGTCAAGGATGACCTCCTCTTTCATTTGGCTATTGCTCGAAGGGTTTAGTGGTAGAGGATTTAGGTATATTTTGCGAATTTTCTTTCTCTCCTTCTTCGACTTTAACTTTGACTGAATGCCTTCTCCTTCTCATCCCAGGTATACGCATGGATCTTGCAGATCTACTCAAAATCCAGGAATAGATGAAAAAAGGAGCCCTTCTCAAGCTCCTCCCCCCGCTTCTGTTACTCGGGCCCTCAACAAGGGCAAGGGTAAAGGCCTCGGCTACCTCCTCGGGGTCCCCGAAGGTGGCCCCAAAAGGGAAGGCGTCGGCGGCTTTCGACTACCTCTGCCGCGGAGAAAACCAAATCCAACTCTCGGGCAAGTGCGGGTGTTGCTGAGAGCTCCCCTCGCCCCTCGGATCCTGTTGAGCAGCCTGATTATTTCCACGACCTCACGGGGCCAATGCGTGGAATTTCTCCAGGGGTTCCGAAATGAGGTTAATCAATCTCTCCTCGCGAGCTTGAATCCTCGGGAGTTTTTTCCCCCTCTTTGCCCAACACATGGTCAGGTATCAACTTTCTCCTCTTCTATCTTTTTCCCCTATTGTGTCTGATGTCTTTCCGATCTTTATTATTCCCTTTTTTCCTATCAGAGTTTCGCATGCGGCGCGGAGGCCTTGGAGAGGATGCTTTTTATGCATGAAGACTGCATCGCTCTCACCAACTATGAGAAGAAGGAGGGAAACTTGCTCGGGTCAAGGAGGCCCAAGTCTAGGAAGACGAGCTGAAGAAGCAGGTGAAAGAAGCTCGCGCTGAATCGGAAAAAGCGGTGAAAGCTCTATCCAAGGAGACGGGGGCTCGGGAGGAGGCAGAGCGGAATTTCCTCGATCTGGAAGAGGCCCTCGAGCGAGATTATTTGCCTCGGGAGGCTTATGGGAGGCAAGTCATTACGTACTTTAAGTACGGCTTCTGGGGCTGTCTTCGTCAATTCCGGGAGGCTGGCTTTGTCCGCTACAAATTCAAGCTTGACTTCCTAAATGCGGATCGGGCTCTTGCTGAATGTCCCCCTGATGGCTACAAGCCAGAGTCAGCCGCCCAGGCGGGCTCTGAAGATGCCGTCTTCGAGGAGATTGCGGCCACGCCCTCGAGTGGAGAAGAGGGAGAAGATCCCCTAGCCCTAGTTCAGAACCCTGAGGAACCTGAGAAGCAGCCCGACGAGCAGCATAGAGCAACTCGAGGCGCAACCCGATGAGTTTCTCAGAGCCCCCGAGCCCGTCACCGACAGAGTAGAGCCTAGCCCCGAGGAGGAGGTTCCTCGCCGAGGAGAGGAACAGCTGACGTCCCGGGTCGAGTCTGTGATGGTCGGGACAGAGAAGACGGGGTGGAGTTGAATCAGGCCGGATCGGTCGCTCCGCCCTAAGAAATTTCCGATTGTGTAGACGAACTTATTTCTCTTTATGTCTTTTGTTTATGAACAATATGTCCTTCCCCTTTTGTCCCTATTCTTTCTTTTCAGACTCTATTATATTAGTCTAACTGTAATCCTTCCGTATCGCATTCGTTTATGCTACCCTTGGCTGGCCTTTTCTCAAGTTTATGGTACACAGTCCACTGTAATCGGGAGTTTTCATCTGTGGATCGGGAGTTGTTCCTTTCCCACCCGCTCTATTGTATTTTTTCCGATAATCGCCAAACTATGCTTCCCGAGTACGATCTTCAAATGTTCCCTCATCTTCTCGAGCATCTTTTCAACCGTTACTCAACGGCCCTTTTTATCCCAGGACTTCGTATTCCTTTATTCCAACTTCGAATTCCCCTCAAGACTCGATCTTTGTAATAGTCCGATCTTTGCGGGCTTGTCTTCCTATAAAATTGCTCTCAATCAGTTCTACTTCTCTTCCTCAGCTCCACTAAGTTTACTTCCTTCAGGTTATTCATCTCTCCGACATGGGATTCCACCCTCTTTTTTCCTTCTTAGCTTACAATGCATTCGCTTCTTCCGATTTTCTGAGCTTCGTATATTTTTACCCAGCTTATTGATGAATCCCAGAATGGCGCGCTCTCACCTCAGGGGAAACTTCCCCTCAGATCCCCCTCAGCGCCCTCTTTGGATTTATGGGAGGAGGCAACAGGTTTTGCTTCAAACGTGAACGCGGATTTCCCGCATAGGGAAGGCCAGGTCATCGCAGCCCCCCTCTCTCGAGGAATATCCTCCCGGGAGGTACTTCGCCCCATTCCTCATTTCCTTTTGGAGGACGATGGTACTTCCTCCCGTCATTCATGGAGAATTTTTTGGAGCCCGATGAGAAGCGGCGTCTGGCGAGATTCTCCGATTCCAGCTGGGACTGGTGGGCTTTGAGCGAGAGTCGGGTCAGTCGCGGCCGACCTTCACCTTTTAGTTCACCTTTCTTTTTTCTTTTCTGACCCTCTCCCTTAGTCTTATTTACTTTCTTGTGAGGGACTTCGGCGTTAAATGTCGAACAAAATAATCTTCATATGGAAGAATAAGGAAAGATAAGGAAGATAGAATCCGGATAAATATTAAAAAAATCAAGGAATAAAATCTCGGAGACCTAAGGATAAGATCAAGAAAAATACTAAAGGCTTAACATATCTAGTCACCTTTCCTATTTGAGCTCAATAATTCCTAATCCACGGATATCACAGAATCTACTCTCAATAAGGGGTTTCGTGAATATATCAGCCAACTGATCATTAGTTCCTACGAAGTTCACGCTGATATTCCCTTTCTGAACATGATCTCGAATAAAATGATGTTTCACCTCTATATGCTTAGTTCGAGAGTGGTGTACAGGATTCTTACTCTCAACAACGCGCCCTGCTTCAATATTATGAGGATGCTTGCGCCCGATTGACTACCTTCTTGGGTGAGAAGGATCGCCAAATCGCTGAACTAAAGGAGTTGTTGGCCGATTCCCCTGCTGAGGACCAAGACACTCGTTCAAGGCTCGAGGGAGAGTAACCGGTTCGACCCCCTAATCGGATGAGGCATATTGTATCCCCATATTCGGGCAGGACTTCGGCACTACGACGCACGAAGATTCCTCAAGATGAAGAGGCCTTTACTTCCTCGGGATCCGATATCAGGAACGCCTATGCCTGGGAGATGAGGCGGTATATTCTAGTTTTCGCAGACTTTGCTCTTTTGTGTTTTGCATTCGTATTTTTAAGTATCAGTCTTGCTTTTTCATGCATCCTCCATTGTTTTAGCACTGATCACAATCGTGCTCTTCCCGGCGATTTTCTTCACCCTTACGGGTGATCGGGCCTCATCCGAGGACTTTTCTTCATTTTCTTTTGGAGATTTTCTTCACCCTCATGGGTGATCGGGCCTCATCCGAGGACTTTTCTTCATTTTTGCTTGGATATTTTCTTCACCCTCATGGGTGATCGGTCCTCATCCGAGGACTTTTCTTCATTTTCGTTTGGAGATTTTCTTCACCCTCATGGGTGATCGGGCCTCATCGAGGACTTTTCTTCATTTTCGCTTGGAGATTTTCTTCACCCTCATGGGTGATCGGGCCTCATCCGAGGACTTTTCTTCATTTTCGCTTGGAGATTTTCTTCCCCTCATATGGTGATCGGCCTCATCCGAGGACTTTTCTTCATTTTCGTTTGGAGATTTTCTTCACCTCATGGGTGATCGGGCCTCATCTGAGGACTTTTCTTCATTTTCGTTTGGAGATTTTCTTCACCCTCATGGGTGATCGGGCCTCATCCGAGGACTTCTCTTCATTTTCGCTTGGAGATTTTCTCACCCTCACGGGTGATCGGGCCTCATCCGAGGACTTTTCTTCATTTTCATTTGGAAATTTTCTTCACCATCACGGGTGATCGGGCCTCATCCGAGGACTTTCTTCATTTTCCTCGCTTTTTCGGACATAAATGACTTCATTGAAAATACGAATGATCGGAAATAAAGACAAACAACTTGTGCTGGCTAAGACTCCCTAACTAAGAAAATAGACAAAGCATGAATATGATAGATTAATAGGGTACGATCCCGAGAACGTCTCACGGGTAATATTTCTTCAAATGCCGCGCGTTATGTGGTCTTTTCCAGCTTCTTTCCATCTAAGTCTCCAGGTTAGGCGGCTTCTCGGCCTTTTGATCACCTATACGGTTCAATTTGGGATCCAGGCTTCCCTAGCTCCCCCTTGTGTTGTATCTCCTTCTGACGAGCTCTTTCCTCAAACCTTCTCAGGCATACCTTCCGATTGTAAGCCGGGTGATCTTTCTCTGATAGGCTGTCATCCGAGCGCGGCCTTCTCCCTCCTCGATCTAGCCAGTCATCGGGCCCGGAGCCGATCATTCTCGTCTGAATATCCTATAACTCGGCCGCTTTCTTGGCCTATTTCCACGGGTAATACTGCTTCACTTCCGTATACTAGCTAAAGGGTGTCTACTTTCGTCCCCGCCCGAGGAGTGGTTCGATAAGACCAAAGTACGCTCTGCAGCTCGTTGAACCAGGCCCTTTTTAACCCGTCCAACCGTACCTTCAATGCTTGGACGATGTTCGATTGGTTACTTCCACCTGGCCATTGCTTTGCGGGTAGGCCACAGAGGTGAATATTTGCTCGATCCCATATCCTTCGCACCATTCCTTTAGCTTGCGTCCGCTGAACTGCCTCCCATTGTCGCTAATCAATCTCCTCGGATCCCGAATCATACAAGATATTCTTCCACAAGAAGGCGATCACCGCAGCTTCGGTAATCCGTGCCAAGGCCTCGGCCTCCACCCACTTGGAGAAATAGTCAATCGCGACCAGGAGGAACTTCTTCTGCGAGGCGTTACCTTCAAACGGCCCGGACTTATGTCCAGACCCCATTGGTCGAAGGGGCATGCGGATAGCACAGCCTTCATCATTTCCGCTGGTGCCCTTTGCAAGTTTGCGTGTTTCTGACATCTAAGGCAACTCCGTACCACCGCGAGTCTGCCCTCAGGTAGGCAGAATAAACCAGCTAGGCATCGCTTTCCTTGCCAAGGCTCTTCCTCCAATGTGGCTTCCGCAACTTCCCTCATGAATATCTACCATGGCCTCTTCGGCCTCTTCTTTCGATAAGCATCTCAACAAAGGGCCCGAATAAGACCTTTTGTACAAGATTCCGTCTATGAGGGTAAAACGGCCAGCCCTCCTTTGCATTATTCTAGCCTGGATCCTGTCCTCGGGTAAGACCTGTGTCTCGAGATAGCGATAGATATTATATCGCCAATCTTCGGGTTCCAGTTCTCTTATGTCCTCGATCTGGTGGATCTGGGGCGCTTTTTCCACTTAACCCCTTCCTCGGGCATACTTAACGTGCTGGCCCACTTGGCGATTCTGTCTGCCTTTTCGTTCTCCTTCCTATTAATGAGCTCCACTTAACCTCCTAAACTTTTCCTTTAGCTTTCTGAAAGACTTCGCTTATTCTGCTAGCCTGTCCTCCTTAATAGCAAAATTCCCTCGACTTGCTGGACCACCAGCTGTGAGTCAGAATATAAAGTTACTCGGGTCAATCCATCCTGATCGCTGTCCTCATTCCAAGCAAGAGAGCTTCATATTCGACTTCGTTATTGGAAGCTCGAAAGTCCAGCCTCACCCTAAGCTAGTCTCCTCGCTCCAGGCTGAAACGATTACCACCCCGACGCCATTTCCGAACTGACAAGAGGAACCATCCACATAGATCTTCCACATCTCGACTGGTCCCTCTTCTGTCATCTCGACAATGAAATCAGCCAAGGCCTGAGCTTTGATGGCCACCCGTGGTCGAAACTGGATGTCGTACTCCCTAACTCGATTACCCATTTGATTGATCTTCCTGAGATATCTGGTCGAGTCACGATCACCCCCAACGGACTGTTGGTGAGTACTACGATCGGGTGTGATAGGAAGTAAGGCCTCAGCCTCCTGGCTGTGATCACAAGGCTAATAACAATTTTTCCTGAGAAGTGTATCGAACTTCCGCACCCTCAGGAGATGACTGACAAAGTAGACCGGCTTCTGCACCTTTTCCTCTTCCCGGACAATCACGGAGCTGACTGCCCGAGGAGTGGCTGAGAGGTAAACGAGAAGTTCCTCCCCGGGTGTTGGCTTATTCAATATTGGTAGCTCCTTCAAGTATTTCTTCAACTCTTGAAAAGCCTTCTCACACTCGGGCGTCCACTCGAAATCCTTGACCTTTCTCAACACTTTGAAGATGGCATACTTCTTTCGGCTGACCTGGGAATAAACCGGGATAGGGCCGTGACCCTCCCTGTCAGCCTCTGGACCTCGTTGAGATTCTTTGGGGAGGCCATATCAGCGATGGCTTTCACTTTGTCGGGGTTGCCTCGATACCAGATCGGGTGACCATGTACCCCAAGAACTTTCCCGAGCGTACCCGAATGTGCACTTAGCGGGGTTTAACTTCAGGCCATACCTTCGGGCCGTAGAAAAAGTTTCACGGAGATCTCCGAGAAGCTACCTTCTGTTTTGGACTTGATCAGGATATCATCCACATAAACTTCTATGTTTCGTCCGATCTGTGCCTCGAAGACCCGATCCATTAGCCTCTGATAGGTGGCTCCTGCGTTCTTCAGCCCGAACGGCATGACCACGTAGCAAAAGGTTCCTTCTGAGGTGATGAAGCTGACTTTAGGTTGGTCTTCCTCGGCCAACCCGATCTGGTGATAGCCTAAAAGCGTCTAGGAGCATAGAGCTCATGCCCTGCTGTGGAGTCCTACCAACTGGTCGATGCGTGGCAAGGGGTAACAATCCTTCGGGCATGCTTTGTTCAGGTCTCGGAAGTCGACGCACATGCGCCATTTTCCCGCCGACTTAGGGACCAACACCACGTTTGACAGCCAGGTCGAGAACTGTACTTCCCGAATATACCCCGCTTTCAGGAGGTCCCCCACTTGTTCCTTAACTATCGCGTCCTTTTGTGCTCCGAGGTGTCTCTTTTTCTGGAAGACTGGCCTGATCGTGGGGGAGATGTTTAGTCGGTGCTCCATTATATTCCTTGGTATCACGGTGAGTTCATTCGCCGCCAGGCAAACACATCTTCGTTCTCTTTCAGCTGCTTGATGAGGTCGGCTTTTTACTCGGGGGATAAGCCCCGAGCAATCTTGACCGTTCCTGACGGAAGTCTGATCACGACTTCCTCTATTTCGCCCTCAGTTCCCCTTCTTGAAGGGCGTGTATGGCGTAGAGAGCTCCTCGCTTCTGGGATGGCCTTCTTGATGGCTTTTCAATGACTTCAACTCGATCCTCACTTCTTCACATAGCATTTCCGATCCCCGAGTACCTCTCCTACTCGATCTCCCACTGGAAACTTCATTTTTTGATGTAGAGCCGAGGCGATTGCTGCAAAGGAGCTAAGCGCCGGGCGTCCCAATATAACATTGTAAGAGGAAGACATGTCGACGACCAGGAAAGGGGCTATTCGGGTCTTCTTCAACTCCCCCGATCCCAGAGTCAAGGTAGCTGAATCAGCCCTATCGCTTCGATGGCATGCTCTGTGAATCCGAATAACGCCGTCTCCACAGGGCCCATACGATATTCTCCAATTCATCTGGTCCATGGTCTCTTTGAAAATGATGTTCACAGAACTCCCATTGTCGACGAAGACTCTGCCCACATCATGATTTGCTATTTTTCGCCCGAATGACTAGGTCATCCTCATGTGCATCGTCGCCTCCATGAAAGTCCTCGGGCCCAAAGGAAATGATAGGTCCTGGTCGCCTTTGTACCGATGTCACTCCCAGGCTCTCGAGCTTCCTTACCTCTGCCTTTCTGGCTCTGTTCGAGTCCCCAACTGCGGGTCCTCCGGATATCATATTAATTCGCCGTGGAGGCACATATGGCTCCGCGGTTGCCCGATTATGTTCTGGTGTTGTTTGATCGTTTCCTCGCTTTTGATTGGATTTATCTTCCCTTCGGTACTCCTTTCGTCTCCGTTCTGGAGATCGATCGAACCTGTTTTGCGGTCTATTGCTGGCGTACTGGTGGTCTCTCCTGGGTCCTTGTTCGAAGTCCTTCCTGAAATACTTTCGCGGGGCGCCCGCCTCTCCGCCAACCAGTAGCTCCGCTCGGGCTTCCGGATTGGCCGCCACGATCCTTTCAAGCTCGTCGTTCAGGTGAAAGCAGCCTCCATCGTATGGCCATACTCTCGATGGAATCACAATATGACTTCGAGACAGGATTCCTAGGTCCTTCCATACTTTTAGCCGGTCTCATAATGAAGTACCTCCCTTCGCAAATCTCTAGCGCTCGAGCTTTACTCACCTTCCATTGAATGTTACTTGGTCGGGGACTTTCTCTGGGCTTCCACTCGAGGGTTCTCTTCCTTCGGTCCTATGGGGCGTGTTGGCTCTCGCGCGATCTCCACCGTCCCGATCGCTCTCTTCTTATCTCCTTTTTTAAATTGTGCGCCTCTTCCACCTCACATATTTTTTTCCACTCTGATTATTAGCTCCTCTACTGTGGTCGGGTACTTCTTCACCAATGACCGATAGAGGTCCCCTTCTTTTAGCCCATTATGGAAGGCCCCTATCAACAAATCAGAGGTGGCGGTCGGGACTTCCATCATGGTCGGATTGAATCGCTCAAGTATCTCGCAGACTCTCTTGGTCTCCTTGCTTCATATTCAGCAGGTTTACGGCCGAGAAAGGTCTTCTTCGGCTAACTGGAAAATTGTCTCAGGAAAGCCCGAGTGAAGTCCGCGAAGTTATGAATTTCCCCTGCGGGTAGCATGGTAAACCACTGTTGGGCTCCTTTCG
>JAPQWV010002426.1:0-56917 GCA_027422505.1 Craterostigma plantagineum | reverse complement strand
CTTTATTAAATTAATTAGTATTTTCAATGACATGATGCTTTCATGCTTTATGTTCTTTAAGTGACTTATAATTCTTATGTGTGACGAATTATGACTTAACTAATGAAAGTAGGATTCAGAAAATTTCAAATGATGAATTAAATTATGTACTTTATGATAACATTAAAACTTAGAAGAATTTGACTAGCATTTAATATGACGTGACCTAGATTTGGTTGATGGGGATTAAGAACCAAGAACCGATCGATTGTGGGTAACATGATTGAATACATTTAAATTAAATCGATCAGTTACTAAGGCTTAGAAATAATTCGATCAATTTATATGTGTTAAAAAAGAACTAAAGAACAAAAATGTTGATACATAAAATTTCGAGAACTTTTAAAGTAAGTCTCGATTCTTAGTCAAAAAGGAAACTCAAGTAATATTAGAATAACATGAATTTCTCGACTTGGGATAAACCTTAACCTAATCTTCAACGTCATTTATTTATCTCCACACGCAAGAACATGGATAAGAAGCTAGGAAAGACTAAAGTATTTCATTCACAAAACTCTCGAAGACTTACAAGCAGAAGGAAACGAAAAGCTCCAAATAAGCAATCATCTTTGAAGCTACGGTATAATTCCTTACTTTAAGTTATATTTTCATTCATGATTAAGCATGTTAAGGTATTTAGCAATTCAACAGTTACATAATTTCAGGTATTAAAGTAGGGTTTTAACAAGCTATTTTAGGGTCTTAAAAAGGTTTAATAAGCTTTAAACTGGTTCTTGAAAAGTAAGAGAGTTTGATCGAAAATAGATTATGTTATAGGGTGTTTTCGAATGATGATAGGATTTTTCCAGATCATTGAATCTCAAAGCTGTTAGTTTGGTAAGAATGATTTCGAGATCGTCATAGAATTTAAGAATGTCGAAACTCATGTTGGTAGAATCTCGAAATCAAGCTTTGAAAACTCATATCGAAATCCTTAGGGTTGTTTACGCAATATCGACATTGTTGCATGTCTTATGTCGAGATTCATATAAAGTCGAGGTTTCAAAGCATGTCAAAACTTACCTTTTAAGTGAATCTCGAAATCGTTATTTAAAAATGTGAAAGGATGTCGAGCTGAAGAATCTCGAAATGAATAAATGCTGAGCAATTGAATGTCGAGATATACATCAAAGTGATGTGTTGTATAAATCTCGAAACCAGAACCAAGATTCATATCGAAATCTTTGGTTATAAGGTGACACATCTCGAAATCTGTTTTGGTGTGTTAACCTATCGAAATCTTTAAGTGAAATGTCGAAATCTATCCATACAATTGATATCGAGATCTACCTTATATCTGATATCGAAATCTTTGAGATCCTTATGTATTAATTAAATATCGAAATTTATCTTCAGTATCGACTTTGAAAGTGTATAGGAGCTCGACATCTGTCTTTGTTATTGACATCAAGACTTTGTTTAAAAATGTCGAAACAATCTCGACATTTCCCATTATAATGTGACATACATCTCGATATCCTTAGGTGTATTAGGTCGAAATGTTATATATTATTAAATAGGGCTCGAAATTCTATAGTTTATATCAAGATTTGTCTCTAACATATCGACATTAAACTCACAAAGTAGCTCGAGATCCATGACATCAAAATCCATGCAAAAGACTGTTGAAATTTATTTGCTAAAATACATATTGAAGGTTGTGTAATAATTAGCTTGAACCTCGAAATCCATGTCAATGTCGAGATTCATTTTCTATACAATATCTTGAAAATATTATTCCAATATTGATACATCCTCTCGGGATTCATGCATACACCATGTCGAGAATATTTTGTGCCGAGATCTCTATGTAGTGTTTAAATGTCGAAATTTATTTTTAATATTGATATCGAGATTATCTTGAAATATCGAGGTCTAATATACACTCTAGTTCGAGATCCATCTAATAAGGCATATCTAGATCTTTATTTTGTCGAAAATCTATGTTGATGTTAACTTCGAAAATTTAGGGTTTAAAACCCCATAAAAGTCGAAACTAGGGTTTCGAATCAAGCCAATTTCGAGAAATTACAACTAGTCTAACAAACCCTAATTTTATATGTTCCTATATTTAGGGTTTGAAGGTTAGCGACTTACCGATAACTAATAGCTAAGGATACCAGGTAAGTGGAAATCGCAACTACAACACATAATTATATGTGTATGAATTATGTGTCTATGTGCCTTTCATGATTTTATGTGACTTCTATGATTTCTATGTGACGTAAATCATTCTATGAATATTGCACGCATGTTTATATGATTCATGGCATGAGCACGTGCACGCACGACTAGTATAAGAGTCAGGGAAAAAGAGTGTGCATGAGTATATGATCGCCTGTGACTATGTATATCTGCCGATATAGGCATTTGTGTCGACTCAATGATGAGTCACGGCTCTCCTATGCTACAACGGCGATTCACGAGGACGAATTACCTATTCACCAGAGGTAGGTTCACGAGGCCGACTGCCTGATTCACGAGAGGCAGGTAAATACCCCGTAGCGGGAGATGCAACCTGGAGGATGCGACTCGAGGGTATGAGCGGCACGAGGGAACCTCGAGTGTTGGCGACCTCGTAGTAAGCTACCATGAGAAGCGCCCGTGTGTCAGACCGCATTGGGATGGAAAGACGCCTTAGGGTTAAACGAAATTTGTGTGCCCGGGTTAGCCTCTCGATGGGACTGCATTGGGATTGAAAGGCACTAGTAGCCTCTCAGTGTGTACCGCATTGGGATTGAAAGGCACCATAGGGTTACGCACAGATTGAGTACTCGGGTTTAGCCTCCTAGTGTGTGTACTGCCACTTGTACCTTAGGGGTTTGAGCTCTATATGGTGCATAGTAAGATTGAAAGCCGAGGGCCCAAATATGTTATGAAAGGTCAAGAAGAATATGAGAACGATCAGGAAGAATGTGACAAGTAGATAGCATTGGCGCGGATGCCTTCGCTTTAGGTCACGTGCATTGCATGCATGATTTTCACTTACTGAGCTCTATAAGCTCATTCCACGTTTTATGTGTTGTAGGACCCCGTGATCACGGTACGTGATCATTTTCAAGGCGAGGCCAACTTTTGAAGCTTCCGAGGGCTTTTGAGATGGAAGTGTGTTCATGGATGCGACCTCGTGGAGACCCAGTAGATAGATTTACTTTGACCCGCATGCGCGCCTTCCTATGTAAATAGGACCCGTGATAATTTCGTAGGAACCGTTACGAGTCCTTTTTGTAAAAGGAAGAATTTTATATGAAATTTCGTACGATCTATTCCATTATTAGGACATTAGTCGTGTAAACTAGTTAAGAAAGTAGTGGTGGAAGGCGGGGCTGCCACAGATAACCACTCTCAGGGCATTTACTGAAGCAAAAGAAACAAGATAATCTAGAAATCGCCAAGAGAAAAACCACAAAAAGGGCTCAAATCCCCTTCGACTACACAGAGCTAAATGATAGAGATAAAAATATAAAATCGTCTCTAACTCCTGCCTGTGACTTAGTTCAACCTCCTGACCCTCAAACATTCTACGAGGAAGCAAAGACGTTAATTATAGAAATTCTCTCCAGAAACCTCCATCATAAAACAGATAGAGGAATCTCAGGCGAAATTAGACAAAGAACGAGAGAACTTCGACTGAAAAGAAAAAGATTTTACAAGAGAGGAAAATCTCAAAACTTCCTCATCTTCCCAAGATACCTCCCACGCTCTTGTGAAAAGCGTGAAAATAGAAAAAGCGCCTTCAAAAGATCCAAACTGTATTGATACTTCTGTTTAAAGTGCCAAAGTCTAAATCTAGCTCACCTACCTTTATAGGGAGCACAGGGCAGCACTAAAAACGAAGTCGAGAGTGTCTAGTGCTAAAACAAAGAAGGAGCTTGTAAATTTCGATGTTTCTAATAACGTTATTCCTTCAGTTCAAATAAAAGACACTCGTAGAAATAAAGGGCCATTTTTCTACTTTTCAAATAATTGCTTCTACTTGTTCACTTCAGCCTATCACCTTTAGAAGCAACAACTACGAAATAAGCCCTACTTCACAAACTAAGCATACTCATTCTAAGACAAATGCATCCAGGATAAACCGTAGGAAACAAGATCCCGCTATAAAGAAGCATATGGCGCTGTTCAATTTTGCTCTCACCTAAAGTATCCCTTAAAGATGAATCCCCCAAACACCTTAGGAGATTATCAATAGAAAATATCTTTTCCTCGGCAAGCCTACAAAAGCATTTGTACGAGTGATATTAGCCTTCCCTGCAAGGTTCAACCCAAATGGGTTCCTAAATCTCCGCTAGACAACCGCCAAGAAGGCCAAGTCAACCAAAGAGGCTAAACCCAAAACCACTTCTTTGAAAGGCAACATGGGTTATTAAGACTCCCTCAAATCATAATTTAGGAACCATATCTGAACAAATTCTATATCTGCTAATCGGAGAGGACCCATTCTTAAGCGGTACCTAAAGCTCTCTAAATTGTATATGCAGATCCATTATGTGTGGTATCTCGATTCTGGTTGCTCCACACACATGATGGGAAATCAAGAGCTGCTGAGCAACTACAGAGACCGCTCAAACGCAAAGTCATATTCGGGAACAATGACTCAGCCCTCATTCTAGGATTTGGGGATATTATTTTGAAAAATCTGACGATAAATGATGTCTCTTACGTCGAAGGCCTCCGCCATAAACTTTTCAGCATAGGCCGATTCTGTGACAAAGGATTTCAAGTGGTCTTTCACGCTGACCGATGCAGAATTTTGGACAATCTGGACATCCAATCTGTACACGATCAACCTGACGTCCGTGCAGCCCTCGACAGCTGTATGCTCATTTCTCAGACTGTGATACAGAGGATCAGTTTATGGCATCAACGAATGTCTCTTCTGAATGTGAAAGCTCTTCAACGCCTCTCTAAGCAAAAATTGGTCCACGGTCTTCCAATTATAATGCCACAAAAGGAGCTTCAATGTTCGGCCTGTCATTAGGAAAATGAAGTGAGCATCTCATCATGTCAAGCATATTGCGTCCACCTCTCGTCCTTTTGAACTAATCCATATGGACCTCCGTGGGCCCATGCCAATACAGAGTATCAATGGATGCAAGTACGTGCTAGTTATCGTCGATGACTTCTCTCGCTACACCTGAACAAAGTTCCTCCGAACTAAGGTGAGACAAGGGACTTGATTATTAATTTTATGAACTCTACTCAAAATTTGCTGCAGCAGACTATTCAAGTCATTCGAACAGACAACGGCACTGAGTTCAAGAACAAATATCTCTGTGAGTTTTATCAGAAACTTGGAATTAGTCAACAATTCTCAGGCGCAAAACCCCTCAACAAAATGGGGTCGTTGAAAGGAAAAAACAGAACTCTAGTGGAAGCCGCTCGCACGATGCCGATTCATTTCGGCCTCCCAGATTTCCTTTCGGCTGAAGCAGTAATTACCGCTTGTTTTACCGAAAATAGGACGGTGTTCACAAACATTTCAACAAATCCATACGAGATCTTAAATAAGAGAGTACCCAAATCTCCTTTTTCAAAGTCTTCGGGTGCAAGTGCTTTGTGGCGATCGACCGAGAGCAACGCGCCAAGTTCGACTCTAAAGCATTCAAAGCAACCTTCGTCGGGTATTCTTCAACCTCAAAAGCGTACCAAGTATACATCAAGTGCAACCCTTTGATTAAGGAAAGCTACAACATCACTTTTCACGAGTGACAGATATGGCTTCTGGGCACATCAGTCCAGCACCCGAGGCTCCTGAACACCTCGGTTAAGGACCCGTGCCTAACCAGTTGGCTTCTGAAGACGACATCTCAGAACCGTTTTCACTAGTGTGTTGGCACAAAACCGACAGAAGATCGCCACAACTCAATCAACGCCAAAAGAAGCTATGAGAATTGTGTTAGAAGACTTGGATTCCCTCTTTGAGCCTCTACATCAGCCAGACACCATCAGTCCTACACCCGACGAGGCCGACGTACCCAGCTCTTCGACGATCCTACCTCACCCGATTCAGAATTTCCACAGAATATTGAAGAACCTACCATGGCTGTTGAGGAAGAATCATCAGAGTCGCTCCTTCCAGGTGCAGATTTGGAACTTCCTCACACCAGTGACCAATCAGAGACCATTGAAATCTAGACCCACAAATGGCTGATGCTTAATTTTCAGCTTTGGCCCATGATCGCAAGTGGACTAAAGCTCACCCGATTGATCAGATAATTGGCGATCCTTCGAGCGGTGTAAGGACACATCATCAACACAGTCTCTTCAGCTGTTTCTTAAGCCAAAATGAGCCTACTAAGGTAGCAGACGCACTACAAGACCCGGATTGGATATTTGCAATGCAAGAGGAAATCAATCAATTCGAGCGTCTTCAAGTGTGGAAATTAGCACCCCGTCCACATGGAAAAACTGTCATCGGTACGAAATGGGTATTTAAGAATAAAAAGAATGAAGATGGCGAAGTGATCAGGAACAAGGAAAGATTAGTTGCAAAGGATATAACCAACAGGGAATGCATTGACTACGACGAGACATATGCTCATGTTGCCCGAATCGAAGCCATTCGTCTCTTATTGGCTTACGCGGCTCATAAAGACTTCAAGGTCTATCAAATGGATGTTAAAAACCGCCTTTCTCAACGGCGTACTAAAAGAAGAAGTCTATGTCGCTCAGCCAGAAGGCTTCGTTGATAAAGAACACCCGATCACGTCTATCAATTGGATAAAGCTCTCCATGGACTAAAACAAGCCCCACGTGCTTGTATGATGTCTTCAGTGACTTCTCGTAATGTCTGGATTTATCCGAGGAACAATCGATACGACCCTCTTCATCAAATGGCAAGACAAGGATTTGATGGTCGTCCATGTTTACGTCGACAAAATCATTTTTGGTTCTACTAATCCGCGGCTTTGTAAGAAGTTTGGAGATCTCATGAAGAGTAAATTCGAAATGAGCCACATGGAGAGATGCAATTCTTCTAGGACTTCAAGTCAGGCAGCTCGATGATGGGATATTTATCAGTCAAAATAAGTACATCAAGGATATCTTGAAAAAATTCCATCAAGGTCAGAGCATGCCTCTTAGCACTCCCATGTCAACAAGCTGCAAGTTGGATGCCGATCCCGCAGGAAAGTCGGTTGACATTACACTCTGTCACAGCATAATTGGATCTCTTCTCTACCTAACTTCTAGCCAACCGGACATCATGCTTGCCACCTGTCTCTGTGCCCGCTTCCAAGGCAGTCCCAAGGAATCCCGCATGTTTGCGGTGAAGCGTGTTCTTCGCTACCTTAAGGGCACATCTACCTTTAGGACTATGGTATCCTAAAGGTACGAACTTCAAACTTATCGGCTAAGCTAAAACTGATTATGCAGGTTGCCGAATATGGACAGGAAAGCACCTCTGGTGGCGCTCAATTTCGAGGCAAAAGCTAGTCTGCTGGTCATCCAAAAAGAAAAATTGTGTCTCAACTTCGACGGTTGAAGCTGAATACGTCGCAGCCGCCAGCTGTTGCGCGCAGATGCTATGGATGCGGACTCAGCTTCGCGATTATGGGTACAATTTAAATATTATACCCATATATAGTGGTAGCCAAAGTGCCATTGCCATTACGTGCAATCCGGTCACCATCACGCACGTAGCACATAGACATTAGATATCACTTTATCAAAGATCACGTAGAAAATGGCACAATAGACATGTATTTTGTTAACAAGGAGTATCAATTAGCCGATATTTTCACCAAGCCATTGGATGAAAAACGATTCCACTTGATTGTCGGAAAAACTAGGATTGATGAATCTCCCGTGATATGTGCTTTACCTGATCTTCCGTGCTATCACATGCTATATTCTATGTGTTTTCCATGCTCATTTGTCATATCTTGCGTGAAAATATAATAAAATAAAAATAAAAATAAACAATACATATACCTATAATTTTAGGGGATGACGAGACCCTTTAGGATGCTTCGGTTTAAGTCACGTAGAATTTTTCCCGACAATACGACTTATTCAACTGCTTAATTTCTCAGTCTAAGTCACATTCTTGTGTCTAAAGGTCTTTAGTTTAATCCGCTAGACACAAAATCACCCTTTAAATTGAGGTCTCTAGCCTTTCAATTTTTTCCTATTTGGATCTATCTCTCGAGTGAAGTCACACTTCAATTGCTTGTCTTTACTAGTGAAACTTGGCTTCATACTCGCCTTCTTTAGATCGTTAAGAAAATGATTTGTGCATTTAGGTAATCCCTCGGCCTTATATAATCCTTTCCAATAGCATAGCCCTTAGTCATCCACTTTGGACCTTCTCCGAATTCCTTTTCCTAATTTGAAACCCATACCAACCTCCAACCGATTTAGTACTCTTCTAATGGTTGTTCAAGCGAGAAAAGTACGGGGAGAAAAATAAAAGAACAGGAGAAGATGACAAAAGAAGGCAATGGTCAACGCACAAAAACAGACCAAAGGAACATGCTTTTGCAAAATACAAAAAGAATGCATGGATCATGCTGTGAACTCTCCGTCGATAATCTCGTATGCTCGTCAGAACGGCTGGAAAGAGGAGCACCACAAAGTGAACTTCTCCAACGATAATCCGTCTTATATCGGGAAACGAGAAGAGGAGCGCAGCCTTGGGTACGAATTTCATAACCGTGAACTTCTCCAAATTGATAATCTAAAACCTCTCCAAGGTTTAGAGAAGAGGAGAAGCCTACGATAATCTCCTAGAGCCTCGTGGAGAAGCGGAGCTTCGGCTTGAGCATAAAAAGGGGAATTAAAAAGTTATTAAAGGAAGGGGATTGAGAAGATGAAAATTTTGCCGAAAGAAAAGAAGGAGACGGACGCAGAAACGGAAGACGACAAAGATAAGCTCACCTTTTCCTCTAAATTCCTTCCTTTCTAAGTCATAGCCAAATTCAACCCTTAAAAGTCCATTTGATTCAAAAAACGACGATCTTTCGCTTAGGTGAAATGATTAAAAATGCCTCGATCACAGGTAAATTGACTTAAAAATTGCTTGTGTTGACTTGAGCGATATAAATATAGAATCTCCGAGTCCAAAATAATAGAGTGCTAGAGTGAACTTAGTGAGAGTTGTCAAAATGGATCGTTCTATGAACCCAAGACCTTAGTTTGATGACTAGACTTGACGTCATTGTGTTTTTCAAGTGTCGTAAGAAAATTTAGGCGTGACGATCGATTGAAGCAAAATAATCTGACCCCATACTATTATAAATATAAAAAAATCTCGCACATTTGAATGCATATTTAACTTTGCATTGGTATTGAATTGAATAAAATGCGAATATTTGATTTAAACTCATACCCTCGCGCAAATCCTTATTACATATTTTAGGGGAACATGTATCTACTCTAAATTGATCAATAGCGTGTTATAATGATTGTTACTTGTATTGTTTTGCATGATTACATAATAAATCAATATAGGCGCACTATTTCAGGGGGAGCATCTACAATGATTCCATGTTTTGAGCTCCAAATATTTTTTATGTTCTTTCTTTAAGTGTTGCAGAAATTTTCGTTTTGATTCGCTTTGGACAATGCTTAAATAAGGAGGACTTCATAAATTTTCATGATCGTGAACTCAAGACATTGGTAAAGCAATTTAGGGGGATCCTTATTAGAAACAATTACTTCCTAATTACTCCTAATTAACTCTAACATTTCGACATTTTGCTCTAAGTACTACAGAATTTCGAAGATCAATTTGGAGGCAGATGCCATTCCTTCGAAAATACAGGGAGTTAATTGCACTTTGTTTATACTTATGGGGGGTAATTTTGTGGTTCTATATTGAAACTGTGGTCAATCTGAAAACTTAAGAGAAACTTACGATCGACAAATTGGATAGCAGAGTAATTTTCAATTCCAATTTTCTCGTGCGTAAATAGTGATGGTCCTGAATGTTACCTCAATCGCAAAACTTATGGTCGAGAAATTGACTAGGAGATAAATTTTTCAATTCAAAGTTCCTCCAGCGTAAACAGTAGTGGGCCTCATCTATAGTTTCTCGAGCGAAAACAGTGTTGGGCCTGATCAATTTCACTAGCGAAAATGTCCCATCTAAAACCCAACATATCAAATCCACTTATTAATTAAATATTCACTTTTTGCAGTCGAAAATTTTTTTTAACGCAAAACCCGTACACGAATACCAACAGTCGAACATTTTTCTCTCACGCAGAACTCATTCGAAAGACAAAATCTCAAAATGAAACAACTTGTTCTTTGATTTTCAACTCTTAACTGTCTTTCAGAGGTAGATTCGACTATTTTTATGTGTTTGCGTATTGATTTTCTTCATTAGCGTCCACATTCTGGAATTTTTCGTTTGATTTGTGATTTTATTTCTCGACTGTGATAGATTTGAAAAACCGTAGGTTATTTTGCAGGATTGGAACTTGTTTTGTGATTATTTGATACAATCTCTGCTTAAAATGACTATCTTAAGGCTTTTCGATCAAACTGGTAGGATAAATTTTGATCATCTGCGTTTTAGAGTGCAATTTCTAAGCCTCGACTATCCGGTTTTTAAACACATGAAGAGACGAAGAACTTTCTCGATTGCAAATCGTTCCAATTGGATTAAATTAATTGTAGTACTGTTTGCGTCGTAATAGATTTTCGTTCACTGAATTTTGTCGACAAGTTAAGTAACGCATTTTGCCAATTCACTTACCATCGAGAAATTCAACTAGAATTTTATGCAATCAAAAAATTAACGCGTAGAATAGGTAGAAGGATGCAATTTAATTCGAGCGCAAAACTTACTATCGCAAAATAATTTTCGATTTCATTTCCATTTCGACAATTTTAGCGGCGATAAAATTAATTTTATCGACGATAAAATTTCTCGATCGTCAAACTTCGCAGCGAAAAACTTACTTACAATCGAAAAACTTTCCCGCTCGACTAAATTGAAGCGAAAATTTTATTCTAAGCGAAAAAAATTTCTCGATCGTAAATTTGCGCGGATTTCAATCTTCACAATCGCAAATTTACGCAGAAATTTCTCGAGCGTGAAATTTCTCGGCTATAGTGACATAAATAACGTTCAACACTTAGTAAAACTTTCTAAGTCTTTATCGCTGTTGCAAAATCTAACTAATAAATCTCTCTATCGTAAAATGGAATAGAAATTCCATATTTGAATTCAGCACTTAGGAAATTAAATTGTGAAGTTTTAATTCTCAAGAATGGAGTGAATAGTGACTTCAAATCATCACTCACTTCGTATGACCTATGTGCCACATATCTGTTTTCCAAGTACCAAATTATCAAACATACTATCACACATGCTGGAACATTATGGTTGATACAAATAATATTTCGATGCAAATTGTGTATTTCGAACTAATGATATGTGATTTCCCATTAATTTTCAGATGGATCGTTATCCTACATACAACCACATTTACGAGCGAAACATGTACCTGCATGTACAAGACACAAATTTTCAGCTCGACCTGACAACTTTCAGATGCCCGGATGAGATAATTGTGTCCATCCTGCAAGGCCATCCCCTCTGGCATGCTCTCACGACAACTGCCTCTGTGCCGATGGTCTACCTTCAGCAGTTTGGGGGAGGATCACAAGTCATGTGATTGAGGGAGCGTACAGCTTCACTACCGTGCTCGGGACTAGGCATATCAACATGACCAAGAACCATTTCGGCCTTATTCTCGACCTCCGTCACAATCACAATTATGACCCACTACCATCAGACGCTGAGATGATTCACGATTTCCTCCAGATGGGGTACCGTCCGACGCTCACCAAGCTAGCTCAGATGCAGAGCAACGGGAGTCCCCATCCATGGAAGACACTTTTTGGAATAATCAATAAGTGTCTGTCACCGGAGCATGAAGGCTTCGACAAAGGCAACGGCAACATCCTCCGGATATTTCACGGAGTAATGTTGTCACTAAATTACAATTTCGTTCAACTGATCTGGAACGACCACGCAGAACAAATCTGACAGAAAGAGAACAAAAGGTCCAAAACTGTGCCGTATGCGAGATGGTTCTCCATTATCATTCGACAATTCATAGAACTACATGTGGACATCCCTCGCTTGCCTCCTGGTGGAAATACAAGCCCCCACGTCTGAAGTTCTTCTACCACCCGAAGCTCACGGATCTGGACCAACATCGATGGCAATTCCGTTTGAGCTGCTTCGTCTCGTCGACCCCTGGGGAGACACCTATAAGCTCTACTGTCGGGAAAATCATCTCACTGAGCAGATGATTCGAGGGCCCCCGACAGATTTCAACGTCAGCCCTCTACAGCCACAACAGTCGCATGCTAGTCCTGAAGACACTATGATTGATGTAGTGGCTCATAAAATAGAGATGGAGCCCCCAACTCACAAGGAAACAATGCCAGATGTGAGTACACGCTAATAGATGTTGTGGCTCAAGAGTTAGAACTCGAAGCTCCACAAGTATCACTTGGTGCCGAAGTGCCCATTCCTGTCTGCGCGCTTGAAGTACCCATGAGGAGGTACTATTTCAAAGAGCTTCGCTTGAGGTAGATGCGGGGCACACCTTATCAACACCGGTTACTACGCGGAGATAGAGGCTCTAATCTTAAGGATTCAAACCTCCGAGCCTCAGATGACGGAACCAGCCAATGAGGATGTAGAACGAGAACTCTCTCCTCACAAGGCTACCTGATCAGCCACCGAGTCAGATGAGGATATCCTATTAATAAGGATTCCGAGACGACTAAGTGTATCATTTGAGTCCATCTTCCCCGTCATCACCACTGCATCAGACATCGCGTCGACCTTACCGTCAAGCGCTGCGGATATACATTCGCTCAATCTTGAGCCGCCGCACAACTTACAGATGTCTGGTTCGCAGGTCACTCAGAACCTACCGGAACACCCGTAGAGGAGAATCATCAAGGTTCGACTCAAGGATTGGGTGGAAGTCTCGAACAGTCACAACCTCAAGTGACTGCGAGCCAACATGAGGAGCGGGTGTTAGCCCTAGGGTTGCCAACAGGCGACATCAGTCGACCTGGTACATCTACGATGGAGGGCGTCCGTCCCATTCGTGACAGAAGACCGACTTCAAGCCGCTCTCTCCGAGGCATGCAAGTCCTTTGAAGATAAGATCATGGAGAGCGTGCGTACATCAATCGAGACGTCTCGCCAAGCTCGTGGGAAAGCACCCATCTCGGAGCCGTCTTCCTCACAAATCATCCTCACACCCGTACAACCCACACGTACCACACCCATCCTCACCCACAACCTCATCAACCCCGCAACAGTACCTATCAGTGACCTCCACTCCATCTTAGTCGACCGCCTACTAGAGCTGACCACTCGAACGCCGGAAGAAGAAGATCTCTTCCGCCGTCTCGTTGACCGTCCTGACCCGACCAAAACCCGTCGAGGCCAAAGCTCTCACTCCATACGCCGACATGACGACCCAGATGATCAAGGTCGTCATGAGGGGGAGAAGAGGCCTCGTATACATACACGAAGTCAAGGACGAAGCTCGGGCCCGATGCAGACAAGCGCTGCTGAAACCACACAACCCACTACCCAAACAACTACCACCACGCACCACACCACTCTAACCCAAACCCAAATTGACCCACCATCCTTCACCCTAAGGACGCCTCCTCCCACACTACCGACTTTCACAAGTCCCTTGCTTCCGAAAGAAGAAGCAAGTGTTGCCATGCTCATAGACCTAACACGGACTCAAGCAAGTCCATCAACTGCTCCTGACCAATCGGGACCATCTGGAAGTGGAGTCAACCCAACATGAGATCCTTGACAAGTATATATTCGAAGGACAGTGGATGACCCACTCCATGCCCGAAGAGCATCAGAGACAACGGCTCAAGGACGTTCGACAGTTCCTGTAGTAAGATTCGGTAGACCTTGTGCTCATAGAAGATGCTGAATTTCAGGAAGGTGAAGATCATGAAGCAGATCTCCCAGGGCTACCCGAGCTGATTGCTCAAAGAGCGGATCCCCCTCCAAGAATGATGCCGGGAACCATTCGAGTAGATACGCCATGGGAGAACATCAGAATAGAAATTCCTTTCTTGAAGAAGTTCGGGAAAACATATGGAGGTCACCAAATAAAGTAAAGAAGTTGAACATATTCGAGCTCAGATGAATTTCTCACTGGGATCAGTAAAAGAGAATGACATATCTTTGGATGCTGACCCATCTCGGACCAGATGTGAGGATGAAGATGACTAAAGCGCAAGCAAGGAATCATTATAAGAGTCTATTTTCGATCTGCCAGCTGCTAAGTGTCTACTACGCCTGAAGGAGGACTTCAACAACCATTCTATGTAACTGAGCGAGTAGACAGAACTCGAGAAGAATCACCGAGAGTGACCTACCCTACCTTCCTTACGAAGAGGTGTACCGTCTCTACCAGCTCTTCGTAGAGAAATACAAGGTCCTCAAGGCTTCATCAAGAACGAAGGACTAAATGACTCTACCGGTTCATGATGCGCAAGTCAAGTACTTCGCCGCGCACGACCTTCAGATGGCTCAGGAGATTAATATGAAGAAGGTCAACATGACCGCTCCGCTCAACAAAGGACCTGAGATGAAAGGCTTCCCAACAACCACTGCACATCAGCTCAGTCCTAGGCATCACCTACCACAATCCAATCACAAAGAAGAATAGTATGATGCTGAAGACTGAGATCCACAAATTTTGTGATAGGACGCTCAAGGTCATCAGGAGGAATATAGAGCAGAGGCTGGAAGAAATCAACAGAGACACGATGCTGAGGATCCATCGGTTCGTAAGAGAACAACCTCGGATGCTGGAACTCCTTGATGACATCGAGGAGTGCCTGGAGCTGCGAAACAGTCTAAGGAACTTTGAGCATGCGCTGGGCTTGAGAAGATCGTACTTTGCCCGAGACAAATGGAACTGAAGAGCAATCAAGCACAAAGGGGGATATTGTAGAGACTATATTTTATTGTGCTTGATTTCATTTGTTGTCCTTGTAATTAGGGGCTTTATTTGTATATGTCCATAGATTAGGACTAGCTTGTTACTTATACCAATCTTGTTTGGTATAAATACTTGTACAAACAATTGAGCTGAATACAGAAAATTAGAGAATCAATCCGAAAGGCTTTTGAATTAAATTCTAGAAGGAGAAGCAGCAAAACTTTCTCACGCTAACAGTTTCTCTCTCGTGTTCTTCGAAGAAAGGTTTTCGATCGAGATTCAATTTCTATCATTATAGTCGATTACCTTAGAATTCATGCCAGGATTGCTTGAGTTGATAATCGAGGACCTAACAGTTTGTGAGATCACAGTCTGTGACAGGATATATCACGTGTTAACAGTAGTTATTTTGCCACTAACCTTTAGGACCCAATCAAAGTTGGGCACCTCAGAAAAGAACTGATTCATGAAGGTACAAAGAAGAAAATCCAACAAAAACAAGTGGTACCTCGACAGTGGGTGTTCCCACCATATGACACGTGATATCAGTAAGTTGTGTCGGTGAAAGCGTATGACGAAGGATATGTCTCCTACGCCGACAAACACAAAAGCTAAGATTATTGCAGTGGAACTGTTGGTAACACTTTACATACTACTATAGATGGCGTATGGTTGGTTAAGAATATAGAACATAATCTCATTAGTATTAGTCAATTATGTGATAAAAGTCATACGGTTACTTTTGAAAATGATAAGTGTGTTGTTAGAAATGACAATAATGTGTTATTTAGTGCGTCTAAGGATAGAAATATCTACTGTATTAATCTTGATGATATAACTGACCAGAATATCAAGTGCTTAGCAGTTACACAGGATAACACCTGGTTATGGCACAGACGCTTAGGACATGCCAACATGGAATATTGTCTCGTATTACAAGCAATGCATTGGTACGAGGTGTTCCTGACATGAATTTCGTCAAGGACAAAACATGTAAAGCGTGCCAAATGGGTAAGCAGACCAAAACATCACTCAAAGCAAAGAATGTGATATCCACATCCAGACCATTGGAACTGCTTCATCTCGACCTTTTTGGTTGGTTCAAATAATGTCTCTGAGAGGTAAAAGATATGTGTTTGTTATTGTTGATGATTATTTCAGGTATACATGGGTGATATTCCTTGCACTGAGGCATTAGATAACTTCGCATCGCTAGTAAAGAGACTTGAAAATGAAAAAAAATGAATCTTTGTAGGATATGCAGTGATAACGGACTAGAATTTGTTAGTAAGTCCTTTGCATCATTCTGTGATCAATATGGATATAGTCATAACTTTTCTGCCCCTATAACTCCCGAACAGAATGGCGTAGTTTAACGGAGAAACAGGGTGTTACAGGAAATGGCTAGATCTATATTACTTGAGTATGATATTCCTAAACAGTTCTGGGCGGAAGCTGTTAGTACAGCTTGTTATGTGTCAAATCGCGCGTTCCTTAGACCGATATTAAAGAAAACATTTATGAAATCTGCATGTAGAACTCCAAATATGAGTTTCTTTCGTGTATTTGGATGTAAATATTTATCTTCAATGATAGAGATAAGAGAGGAAAATTGACTCTAAGGTAGATGAAGGGATATTCCTTTGTTACAGACTTCACTCTAAGGCCTATCGTGTTTATAATAAAGAAAGCTGACTGTTCTGGAATCCATACATGTTACTTCTGATGAGGTACCTAACGCAGATGCTACTGATGAGGAAGGTATAGGTTTGCCTTGTGCAGAATTACAGGATACTAAAGACAGTGAGGAAGATATTCCAAAAGACGAAAATGTTGAGACACTGGAACCAGAAGCTAATGAACAACAATTGAGAAAATGGAAAAATGCTTCCAGTCATCCAACAGATCAAGTGATAGGGAATATCACATCTGGACTCAAAACTCCAGCAACTGCACTAAATCAGAATACAGTGGAATCCCATGATGTACTGCTCTCAATGATGGAACCAAAGACAGTGCATGAAGCTCTGGACGATATATCTTGGGTCTCTGTCATGGAGGATGAGTTATCTTGGGTCGTAGGAGACCAGACGAAAAGTCCATCATAGGAACCAAATTGGTCTTCCGCAACAAACTCGACGAATACGGTAATGTCACTAGAAACCAAGCGAGGTTAGTTGCAAAAGGTTATTCCTATGAGGAAGGTATTGATTTCGATGAAACTTTTGTGCCAGTAGCTTGATTAGAGTCCATACGTGTCCTACTTGCATATGCATGCTTTAAACATTTTAAACTTCTTCAAATGGACGTAAAAAGTGCATTTTTAAATGGTTTTATAAATGAGGAAGTCTATGTAGAACAACCACCGGGTTTTTCTAGGGAAGATTTTCCAATCATGTTTTTAAATTGAATAAAGCATTATATGTTTTAAAGCAGGTTCCTAAGGCATGGTATGAAAGGCTGAGTAAGTTTTTGATTTGCATAGGATTTTCGACTGGAACTATTGATAATACACTGTTTATTAAGTACGAAGGTGATCACATGATACTGGTCCAAATTTACGTTGATGATATCATATTTGGAAGTACTAATGTCCTTCTTTGCGAGGAATTCTCTAAGTCTATGCAGAAGGAGTTTGAGATGAGCTTGATGAGTGAGCTGAACTACTTTCTTGGGTTGCAAATAAAGCAACTAGACAATGGAACCTTTGTATCCCAGAAAAGTACAACAAGGAATTACTGAGGGAATGAGCGATTCCAAAGCAATTTCACCCTATGCATCAGACTACCAAAATAGATTGTGACGAATCAGGTACACCAGTTGATCAAACGGAATATCGGGGTATGATTTGAAGCCTTCTCTACTTAACTGCTAGTCGCCCTGATATTATGTTTGCTGTTGGTATGTGTTCGAGATATCAGTCTGACCCTAGGGAATCTCATTTGACAGCAGTCAAGCGTATACTTAGATATATCAAGAGTACTGTGAATTTTGTTCTGTGGTATTCATATACGGATGAATCCCATTAATGGGATATTCCGATGCCGACTATGCCGGCTGTAGGGAAGATAGGAAAAGTATTAATGGAATTGCCAATTAGTTGGAAATTTCCTGGTAACTTGGTCTAGTAGAAAGCAAAATGTGTCGCCCTCTCCACAACTGAAGCTGAATATATGGCCTTAGGAAATGTTGTCAACAAGTTCATTGGATGAAGTGAACCCTTAGTGATTTTGGCTAGGTTATGACAAAATTCCTATTCTGTGTGATAGCACTAGTGCTATTAGTATTACTAATAACCCCGTGCATCACTCTCGTACTAAGCATATAGAGGTGAATATCAGAAGGGGAATTTCAGTGTGAAATTCGTAGTAACAAATGATTAGCTTGCTGATATCTTCACAAAACCCCTAATAGAGGCAAGATTCCGCGACATCCGCGATCGATTGTCGAGCTAAATAAGGTTAGTAATCTGCCTAATTCTGCCATTTACTCTAGGATATGCTATCTTAGGTAGAATTTCGTAGTTATCTAATCTAAGGTATTCATTCAGCCCTTAGAATAAATTCCTCGGATCTTACAGATCTTTTCCATAAGTACGATTTTAGTATTTTAATGAAGAAATTCGTAGTTATCCCATTCCAAGACATTTCTTCAGCTATCTAGATTATTTAGGAATGCTCGATCTTCTGGATCTACTCCTCGAATGTGATTAAGTTATTCTAGGAAAAAATTCGTAGATATCGTTCCAGCCTGCTCAGTTGTTTAGGGAGACTCGGATATTTCAAAAACCCTTCCCACTCGCTCAGTCAAATCCTTTCCATAATTATAAGATCCCGTCAAATCAGTCTGATATTTCTGACAATCATTAGAGCTGTGGTTATGTTATTGTAGAAATAAATTCCCAATAATCCTATTATGAGATACTCCTTTCAGCCCTTAGATTACTTTAGGAATTTCAGATCTTATCCTTAAGTGTGATCGCGTAGTTTTAGGAACAAATTCATAGTTATCCATTTCTGAGATCATCTCTAGCTATCCAGATTATTTTAGTAATTCCGACCATTTAGATTTTATCTAAAAGTGTGATTATATTAGGTTGAAATTCGTAATTATTCTACCTTGAGATCTCTTTTCACCCGATAAGTTATTTTAAGAAATTCGGATATTCAAAATGAGATCACATCAGATAAGTCTGCAATCTCTGACCGATGGTTCACCTTGTTGTGAAATTCAAATTCAGTTTGGAAACCAAATCTTCTTAATTCTATTTAATCCGAGCTTATCCTACCTCATTTTATCTCTTGAATAGTTGCCCATTTTAAATGAGATCACTCGATACTTCTTCCTTTCTTACCTCAGAATTCGAACTTCACAGTTTCTCCTCTTGAAAATCATCTAAGTTATACTCCAGCTTTAAGAGTTCCGATAAGATCACGGGGAGCTGAACAAATCTGCGATATCTCGGCCTGATCTAATAGTGATTCCAGCCTTGAGAACATTTTTTGATAAGTTATTCCTTCGTCTTCTAGTTATTTTGCGCCAAGTTTCAGCCTAAAACCATATTATATCCCTTTTTGATGCTGAATGGGGAGAAGTCTGAGCAATTAACGATATAAGGGGTCTAAGAGCTGTCTTTGATATTCGAAATGATTTGTGTGTGATATTCCTTTATGCGCCTATGATATATCTTAGTGCTTATGTGTGCTGATACAAAGGGTCTAAGGACTATCTTTGATATTCGAAATGATGTGCATACGTTATTCTTTTTATGCGCCTATGATATATCTTAGTGCCTATGTGTGCTGACTGAATTTGCATGAAAATATCTGCACATATGCAAAGGGAACTTAATTATGTGTGCATTCTGACTTTTTCCTATAGATATCTTCATATGCTCTATGTGGAACTTTGAATTTATGCTCTGGATAGTTGGAATAAACTCATTTAGATAGTGGGAGCAAAATAATGTAGCTTGGTGAACTTCACTAATATGTTTGCTCTGATGCTTGAATGCTTTACATGGAATATCTGCATAAATGATATGGAATATGTGCACTCACGAATGGAATATCCGCATTTTTATATATCTGTGATGCTTTTATGCATTGCTCAATATTTTGCTCCGACCTTAGGATATATCAGTGATGCTTTATGCTGCGATGCGTGAACTTATGCTCTGAACAGTGATACTCTGATACTTATCTGCGCTAATTAACGTGTGTGAGATTTTTGATAGTGCCTGCTGCAATGATTATCTGATTGCTTGAATATGCTTGGAAAATGTGCACTTAGGCAGGGGGAGCACACTCACGGGTAAATTTCAAAATTTTGAACTCATGATATAACTTTGAAAAGGACATGATATATCCGCACTTAGACAGGGGGAGCAAATTCATTCATGATATATCACCGCATGTCATATAGATAAATACACTTAGGCATGGGAGCAAATATGTATCATATGTGATTAGGAAATATCTTATGTGATTATGGAACACTTAGACATAGCGCTAGGACTTGCGTGATCGAATATGCTTACATGCTTATGTGCTGCATCAATTACATGTCATCATCAAAAAGGGGGAGAATGTTGACCTTTTTAGTCCATGAGTGTTAGAGAGTTCTGATGAACAATGTAATTATAATGACGTTCGGTCTATAATTAAGCAATTCGATTAAGATCAATATAATGTCTAAGTATATGAAAATATTCACACATGCATTGATTATGAGCAATAGATTGATGTGTTGAATATTTGATTCGCATATGATTTGGTGATTAGTTGATGAGACTAGGTGATCGCATGTTATAGACAGCCCATGTGATAGGATATATATCGTTTTATGCTATACGTGGAAATAACGCGTGAGATATCCTACTGAGTTATAAAAGGAAATATGATGTTTATATATGGAAAGTAATATATCCGTTGATACTAGGTCAGTCCTGGACGAAAGTCACATATACGATTATTTGCATGCTTTCCACTGAATTTAATGCGTAATATTGAATTGATATCCTTCCTTATGATGATGGAATATTATATATAGGAAAGAATTAATTTGATTGACTTTGTGGATAAGATGCTATTATATGGCAATATGCTAAATGGGGATGTGATCTCTGAAATATGGAAAGTTGTGCCATGGCAAGTAAATTCGTGACAGCTATGATATGATATGATATTATGTGCTAAACATGGTAAATAAGATTGATCTGTGCTAAGTATGGAATTGATATGCTGCTGTGTGCTATACCTGGAAAGAAAATCTGGATTGACTTGTTGTAGAAACTGATAGTAGGGAGTCACTTATGGGAAGTTCTGATATGGTAAATATATGCGAAATGGTTGAATATGCTTGAGAACGAAATTGAGCTTTTATGTGGAATATAATCGTGCTTTAATGTGCTATATGACCGTTGTGATGATTTATTAATAGCATGATTTATATGGTATGATTGACTCGAAAATTGCATGGAAACTATGCTTCATTGGTGATTATTAAATGATATGATTTTCCATGTGAAGTGCTGATTGAAAAGGACTATATATGAGCTACACTTCAGATTTTCGAAGCACTTAGAACTTGAGAACTTACGCCTACGAGAGATTTTTTAGCAGAAACATATTGAGAGATTCCTGAGCCTCCATTGCGATAGCTTTCTGCCATACTGGGCTTTAACTTGCGATTCATCACTGCACGAGTGCTTCATCCCGTTATTCCTACCTCCCACCATAGATTGCGTCTTCAGACGTGTTGTCTTCGGACGTGAGCAATACCAAGGAGGCAAGGTCGACGTTTACGCACACGTGAAGGGAATGACGAGTTCCAGGGGTCCTTCGGTAGCGAGCTGTGTCTGTCGGGATCAAGAGATTCCGAGGAACGAAACTCGACGTGTGGTGACCTAGTGTGTCTAGTGTTCAACTTGTTTCGGTTGGGTATTGGGCTAATCAATCAGTTTGTATCCAGCTACGGTGCATTATAGTGATTGGTTAAACTCTTGGGGAGCAAACCCCAAGGAGAGGAGTAAACCCCAGTTGGGGATATAACCTCTTTAAAAATCCTGTCTCGCATTTACTTTCAGTTATTTCCCTATCGCTGTGAGACAGACCGACACACATCCAACGTAACTAGGATATATCAGGCATACTCGTCACAAGCATCAGTAGGCATATCTAAGTAACTGCATTAGGATTTGTGAAAAGAAGAACCATAAAATTTTTATAAGCCTAATTCACCCCTCCCCTAGTTACATTTATATTTGTTGGTCTCGATTGCACCAAACAAGGAATCAAAGAGGCTTGGATTGAATGAAAAAGGGAGAGGTTCTCACCTTCAACTGTGTGTATTGTATGAAAAGTAGGGTTAGCCTTATGATCTTTGATTACTTCAAAAATAGTGATGGTAATACCTTATATACCACATTAACCCTGGGTATATTAAGGCCCAAACACTAAAGATTAAATAATTACATTCTAGTCCAAGCCCAAGCTAAAAGGATAATTACCAAAAGGTAACCCAAGACGTAAACTAATGACACAATCTATTAAGTATCCTAACAATCTCCCCCTTTGTGTCAATTGTTGGGAGTCTTGGATCTTGGGCGTAGTGATGATGATCAGCGAGTGTGTGTTTCGCGAAGGCCTAGCTTGAACTCGAAGGAGCGGAGATTCCTTCGAAGAACGATTCGATCAGCTATAGCGTCAATGAACTTCGCGAATTTGGATCGGCAGAGAGGGTCTTCTTCCGAAAGGATGCGGCAAATCCTCATGAGCTTGTCTTGAATGACGGTGAGTGTCCCATCGAGAACTTTGCCACTTCAGAGCAGCATAGTAGCCTTATCTTTCCCTTATAGTTCGAGTAGGCGAATGCGGATCATCTCCGTCGATCACATCGCCCTCTCGATAGTCGTCCGCGTTCTTGAAAGATGGGTGAGTCAGGTTTACCTTCTTCAGGTTGTGCTCCACCGCCATCTGCAGATCGTGGGAGGCGAAGAATCTCACTTGTCGGAGCATGTGCCGCTTGAGAGCCACGTAGGCCATGGTGACGGTTCAGCCTGTACGAGATGTCCAGAACCTCTGGGGATGAGTCTGAACTGCTTCATGGATTCCAGCATGCTGTACAGATCGCCCAGGCGCAGAAATTTGAAGTCTGCCTCGCTCACTTCACTGTAGCTCTCATCCTGCCTCATTACTGTGAACACTGGATAGTGGACACGTCCTTTCGACTCCGGGGCGAATGGCAGTGACTTTGCAGATGGGAGCCCGATTCATCTCTAGTGTGATGTTCTCCTCATCGGACAGCAACCGCTTTGTGCACTTGTGGCAAAGGAGACTCCATCGGTAGAGCTTCTTCTTCTCCTCGCTCCAGTTTTGGATAACCCATCAGCTCGTATTCATCGAAGACCGAGATGATCCGCTCCTTGCGCGCCAGATCTTCTTCCTGATCTCTTCTTGGAATGGTGCGGTGATCTTCTTGTTTTCCCACGGTGCTTCTGGTATATCCGCCGTGGGCACATCCGGTTGAGCAGCAGGAGCCTCAGCTTGCTGCGCTTGAAAGTGTAGGATGTTCTCGAGCTCGGCGGGTTAAGCGTCGTACTCCTCCCCGTTCTCGTCGTCTGCAGTGTTGATCAGCGTAAGCGATGCTTCCTTAGCAGACGTCGAGCATTCTCCACCAATTTCCTGGCTGCTACTGCGTCGGCGGTGTGTAACGCCATTCATCGTTGAAGATGTAGGCCTCGATCTTGTTCTGCGCGCAGTAGTAGTCCTTGGGAGCTACGTTGGGGTCGGTATTGAGAGGGGTAGAGCTGTGTAGCGGCGAGGGTGTTGCGTCGGAGGAGGTTGTAAATTGTGGGGATGGTTGTGGTGGAGATTCTGGGGGCTCGGTTGAGGTGATGGTTTTGGCGAGTATGATTTGGGTGTCGGGTGGCGTAGATGGGGTGGTGACCTCTAATGCGATATGACAGTTAGAGGTTCCGAAAAAGTAGGTGGAGAAGGTGTGGTGGTGGTCTCTAACGTCGATGTGACGATTAGAGTTTCGGAGACGGTTACAGTAGGTGGTGGTGAGGGTGATTTGGCTAGTGGCTCGGGGTTAATAGAATGGGATTTGGTGGGGTGTGAGGTTTCAGTCGCAGGAGTCATTTCAGGTGCAGAGGAGGAAGGCGGCGTCGATTCACGTCCTTGAGATTGCCCTTGCTTCCTATTCTCCCCTCGCGTCGATCATGATCATCGTCTTGATCGTGCGTCTGACCCGTTAGACTCGCCTTGAGCGCGGCAAGTCATCGGCTGAGTCATGATGGCCTTCATTGGCTGTTCCTCCTCGTCTAGTACCGTCATTGTTTCAAATCGGGCTCGAAGGATGTAGAAGAGCTCCTTTGCAGGAATGGAGGCGAGAACAGCTTCGACGTCCACAGGTGGCGTTGGTGGTGGCGTCTCCGGGGCCACACCTTTGCCTTTGTCGCGGGAGGACGTCCCGAGACTCGCATAGACTTTATCCATGATGGATGCCTCAAGAGTCTTTGCAAACTCTGAAGGCGGGCCTCTAGTGCGGTCTCGGTGACGAAGGAGGGTAAGTCTAACAAGTTGGATTCACGGAAAATTCCAACTGACACCGAGTCGGAGAAGAGAGCCGATCGGCCGCCCGTTTGCACAGGACGGGAAAAGATGGGGTCACTAAGACTTCCCGTTGGCATTACCGATGAGACAGACTCAAACGAATGATGGCCTAGGCTCGCGGTTGTGGTGATGTGGCCGTGCTAGGGCTTCCGCTCTCAATCACAGAGACATTACCGAGCGTTCTGACAGAATCACGAAGACTCTGTAGTACAGTAGAAGGTGTATGTGTCCTAGAAACATTTGAAATTATGGGGAGTGAGGGCACTATACTCGATGTGATTGAAGAGGATACAGTCTGATGCGGAGGACTGCTTGTTTCAACATCGACTATCTCCAAGTGGGATGTCGATGGCATACGTAGCTCCTCATGGAATGAAGTATCTTCCTGTAGAGAGGAAGATAAGTGGATTGGTGGGGTCGTTTGCGTGGTTGAGCCAAGTGCCACGTCTTCTACTCGGGAGGTGAACACATCACCTCCTGCACCTATGGGTTGGGCTCGGCTTGTTTGTGACTGAGGAGGTCGATCGTGTTCTTCTCTTGATCGACGCTCCGTGGTGCGGTTTACGTCATCCTCGCACGACCATTTTTTCGGTACGCGGGTGGAAGAGGTTGCTACGCGACTCGATGACTATTAGTAGTGGAGGTGGGGTTTGGCTAGTCCCGGGGTTAGGAGCAGCGGGGTTGGTCTGCTCCGTAGGGACAATGGATAGTGGATGGGGACTCTCGCGGAATGAAGCGGTGGAGGCGCGATATTCTCGAACATGCGGGTTTGTCGGGTCGGCATAGGCAAGTACTTCGTCCGGGATGATCATGGCGTGTCGATCTTTTGCCGTAGTGTTTTTCTTTGGCGAACTTCTAGACAACGGGGATCACGAAGTGTTCACTCGCCGGTCGGATGCGGATGTTGGTGGAGAACAGGCGGAAGTGTTTGATGAGCGCTGGGAGCCACCGCATGTAAGGTACGAAGCAGTTCTTGACGTCCTTGGCGACTTCCGATCGCGACGTTGGATCATGGAGACGAGATCCATCCAGATGATCTCAGTGTAGTTGTACTTATGATTGTGGGCGATGCCGGTTAGGATGGTAAGGATTTGGTGGTTCCCGCGGTCTGGCCACCATGCTTCACTGACATGCATTTGTTCAGTAGGAGGTACAGTGTTCGCCAGGGTTGAGGTAGGTTGCGTGTGGTGACTTCGCTGAGAACGAGTGGGCCTTTCTTCTTCTTGTTTTCAGGTTGATAGCCAATCTGTCGATGTCTTCGATGAGTTCTTCGTGCGTCGGTAGTGGTTCGTAAGGTGAGTAGACAGGGAGTTGAAGCACTTCTTGGACAATCTTGCGAGTGAGGACTACAGTTTCTTGATCGATTTCTGCGGACATTGCTGAAAACGGCGTAGTGAAGTCCAACAATCTGCAATGTGTGCCAGAACTGTTGGAGATAGACTTGAGCTTCTGGCTCGCCATGAGTGAGGGCGTGTCAGAGGGGATGTCCTTTGAGGATCTCAATGATGATGGGGGCAGCACACCTAAAGTTGTCAAGTCCACCATGTGGTTATTTGGTATCAAGGCAGCCCATCGACTTGTTGGGAAGACTTGCTCGATTGGTGGAACAAATGTCATCATATTAGCTCGATGCAGCGACGTCCCTTTGGATTACTGCAGCCTCAAGTGCTTCGAGTGCTTTTCGGTTTGTGTTAGTCATATCTGTGTTCGACAGTAATTGTAGCATGATTAGTACCGACTCAGTTGCGAGAATATAGGTATAAGTAAGTCGTGAGTGAAACAATAAAGCAAAACATAAAAGTGCCCAAAATCGTAAAGATAAAAGTGCCCAAAATCATAAAGCGAAACTTAGAAGATTTCAGGATGAAAGTGTTCATGTGATATGAGAAAATTTTGGTACATGAGCAAAATTTGTAGTGTAGAGAAAATTTTCGCATGTAATGGAAAATTTTCGCAAGTTTAAGGGATTTCACAAGTTATCCAAAATTTCGCATGTTAAAATATTTGTCAAAAGTTATTAAAGTTTCGCAAGAGAAGTTTTCAAGTTAGTAAAAATTTCGCAAGTTTGAATTTTCTCAAGTGATATGAACGTTTCGCGGGGTGAGAAAATTTTGGAAAAAGTTTGCTCAGGTGGTAAAATTTCACGTTTTGAAATTTCTCAGTTTGCCAAGTGATAAAATTTCTCGGATCGACAATTTTCTCAGGTTGAGAAATTTGAGTGATCCGCGAAAAGACAATGATGTATGGGTTAAGAAATTGTTGAACAACTGTAGCTGCGGAAGGATTTGATCAGCACGGATCCGAGAAAAAATTTAAGTTTTATGGGTTGAGAAATTTTTGGGTCACTGTAGTTGCGAGATAGTGAAGATGCAAAAAGATGTAATATGAAGTGAGGTGTATGAAAATTTCGCGGGGCATGACTCACTGTAGGTGTAAAAATTCAACGTAAGGAAAAAATTTTCTTGGATGAAAACTTTCTCGGGACTTCACACGCTGTAGCAGCAAAAATTTAACGCAAGAAATTTCTCGGATGAGAGCTTGGCGGGACCTCAGTCACTGTAGCAGCGAAGATTTTACCGCAAGAAGTTTCTCGGATAAAAACTTTCGCGGGACCTCACTCACTGTAGCAGCGAAAATTTTGACGTATGAAAAATTTTCTCAGATAAAAACTTTCGCGGGACTTTACTCACTGTAGCCACGGAATTTTTAATGAATGAAAAAAAAATTATTGTGAGGAATTTTGGGTAAAACTTTCGCGGGGCTTCACTCACTGTAGCAGCGAATCTATCGTTTAAAATATTTTCTCGGAACAAAAATTCTCGGTGAAGAACACAGTGCGATATGAAACGACGCAATGATTTTTGCCTTGGAACCACTCAAATCTTAACCAAAATGTAATAAACTGGACTGAATCGACTCGAAATTGGACGGGCAATACATATTTGGGGGTTTTAAACACCAAAATCCTAACATGCGTCCGAATTGAAGCGAGAGAAAAATTAACTTTAACCTAAAAATTTTAACAGAACGGGGCAAAATCAGAATAAAACGAACAAGGATTGGTTTATTTGGGATGTATTCATACCGAAATGCTGTTTTGACGACGGAGTATGCAGAAAAACGGATTTTTGAAGGCAGATTTCAAGAAGACGACGATACGAGAGGTTGAGAAATTTTCGAAGAGGAGGGTGCAAAATTTTTGAATCTTTCTCGGGAAGTTCGAAAGATTGTGAAAATAGTTCAGTGTTTGGGGGTTTTGTGACTGTTCATGCGAGATTTTGAGTAAATGGGCCGAAATTCGCGGGCTTGGTCAAAATTGGGTCCAATGGTGTTCAATTGGTCCAATTTTGACTCCGTTTGGACCAAAGATTAAAATTTCAACCAAAATTCTTTAGGCAAAATCAGAAACTCCCCCTTAAGAGACATAATTCAGAAGACACATAGAAGATAGAGTAAAGTGAATAGTAAAATGTACACTTTATCAATGTTCATGTAGGATCGATTGATCACAAATGAAGATTCAACATGCCCAACATAGTCACAAGGTGTTGGAATCGTTTGACATCCAACGGTTTTGTGAAAATGTCGGCCAGTTAATCTTCGGTAATGACGTAGTGCAATTCAATCGTCCCTTGTTCGACATGTTCCTTGATGAAGTGGTGGCGAATATCTATGTGTTCCGTTCTCGAGTGATGTACTGGATTACTCGTCATCGCAATCGCACTCTTCGAGTCACAATAAATAGGAATTTTATCAACATGAAAATTAAAATCTCGTAGTTGGGTTCTCATCCACAAAAGCTGTGAACAACAACTAGCGGCGGCGATATATTCTGCCTCCGTCGACGAAGTTGAGACACAGTTTTGTTTTCCAGAAGACCAACTCACGAGTTTACCGCCCAAGAAATGTGCAGCTCCAGAGATGCTTTTCCGATCCATCTTGCATCCTGCGTAATCTGAGTCAGAGAATCCAACCAGTTTGAAGTCTGATCGAGTGGGGTACCACAAACCCAGATTGGGTGTTCCTTTGAGATAGCGGAGAATCCTTTTGATAGCAGTGAAATGGGATTCCTTAGGTGTAGCCTGAAAACGAACGCAGATTCTGTCGAGAGAATGATACTCGGTCGACTAGCAGTGAGGTACAGAAGAGAACCTATTATCCCACGATAGACGGTTTGGTCGACGGGAGCACCAGATGGGTCCGCGTCGGGTCGGCCAGAGGGTGACATAGGTGTAGCGGCAGTCTTAGCATCCTTCATTCCATATTTCTCGAGGATGTCATGGATGTATTTGGACTGGTTGATGAAGATTCCGTCGGGGAGTTGCTTTACTTGAAGACCAAGAAAGAAATTTAGCTCGCCCATCATACTTCATTCGATTTTCTCCTTCATCAATTTTGCGAATTCTTCACACAGTTGTGGTTTAGTCGATCCAAAAATGATGTCAACGACATAAATCTGTACAATCATGATGTCCGGCCATTCCGCTTGGTGAAGAGAGTTGTATCCAGAGATCCTTTCTTGAATCTAGACTGGACGAGAAAGTCTGAAAGGACGTCATACCAAGCTCGGGGAGCCTGTTTTAGTCCGTAGAGAGCCTTGTAGAGTCGATATACGTGATGAGGAAAATCTTCGCTCAAGAACCCTTCAGGTTGATCAACGTACATTTCTTCTTTGAGAAATCCATTCAGAAATGCAGTCTTCACGTCCATTTGGTAGACTTTGAAGTTCTTGTGAGCAGCAAAGGCAAGAAAGATCCGTATAGCTTCGATCCTGGCAAACAGGGGCGAAAGTTTCATCGTAGTCGATGCCTTCTTGTTGATTGTACCCCTTAGCCACAAGTCTTGCTTTATTGCGGATGACAACACCGTCTTCATCCTTTTTGTTCTTGAAGATCCACTTCGTGCCGATAATGGATCGGTTGTGAGGGCGTTGTACGAGTTCCCAAACTTGTAAACGTTCGAACTGATTTATTTCCTCCTGCATTGCAATCAGCCAATCAGGATCTTTGAGAGCTTCAGATACTCGTGATGGTTCGGCTTTACTGAGATAGCAAGCGAACATACTTTCATTCATCGTGGCCGAACGTGTCAAAACACTGGATGTGGGATCCCCAATAATCTGATCCGCAGGGTGAGAGCGAGCCCAAAGTGGTATATTGATCTGTGAAGAACTAGCCGTATTTGGATCGAATGGAGGCTCATTAGATTGGGGTCCGGTGTCCGAAGAAGAGATCTCAATCGTAGTAGATTGAGAGGGTTCGGCATTAGGATCAGCAATGTTCCCATGGTTGGGTAGATGTTGTCTTCGTTGAGATTGAGATTATCCAAGTTGGAGGGACGACATTATTGCTGATAGCCGGTGGTGTAGTTACGGCGGGTGCAGCGGTAGGTTGAGTGGTGGTGACGGGAGTCTTGCGGACTGGATAGAAGTACTCAAAAAGCTATCGAGATCCAGTTCACCAGTGTTGCCCTCAGATGAGGAAGTTCCCGTTGATGAGAGTTGACCTTTTGTCAACGACTGTAGAAGTCCGGGTTCTGGTCTGATATGAGCAGAAGTCATGTGATCGCCTTCGTTTTCGTCAAAGGTGACGTTTTGTGCTCTCTATGACTGATCGCTTCTCCTTAAGATAGACTCTGTATGCCTTCGAGTTCAGAGAATATCCAACAAAGATGCCTTCAAGGATTTAGGATCCAACTTCCCAAGATGTTGGCGATCATTGGCAACAAAACACCGGCAACCGAAGACCCTTAGATAAGATACATCTGGGATGCGACGGTTATTCAGCATCTCATATGGTGTGCGGTTCAATCTCTTGTGGATGGAAGCTCAATTCTGCGTGTAGCAAGCCGTTTGAATAGCTTCTCCCCAAAGAGAGTGAGGAAGGCCAGATTGGATGAGGAGAGTCCTAGCAGCTTCAACTAGGGTCTATTCTTACGTTCGACGACACCATTTTGTTCCGGCGTCTTCACAGTGAGAACTGTTAGGTGATGCCCTGAGTGGCATAGAAATCACTGAGCTTTTTGTTCTTAAACTCAGTTCCGTTGTCAGTTCTGATAATCCGAACCTTCTGTTGATGAAGATTTTGGGATGCAACAACAAACTCGATGATTAAATCAGGAACTTCATCCTTTGTGCGAACAAGTTTCGTCCACGTATAGTGCGAGAAATCGCCGACAATCACAAGAATATGCCGTCTTCCTCCGAGTGTAGCCGTAGGCATCGGGCCACAAAGATCCATGTGCAAGAGTTCGAGGATGTGCTTAGAGGACGGCATTTCCTTGGAGATGTGAGATGAGCGCTTCATCTTCCCCAATTCACAGGCAGAGCAGAGATGATCCTTATGATAGGACAGCTGGGGTAGACCGTTGACGAGTTTATTCTGACGCAGTTTGTTGAGAGTATTGAAATTGAGATGTGAGAGACGTCGGTGCCATAGGTCGTTCAACTTGGGTGTAGCACGAGAGAGAAGACATATTGGTCGAGAGGTCGTAAGATTGAGTACGTAGAGATGAGACGTGCGCGTTCAGAAAGAAGAGGCAGTCCCGAGGTATCGATAATGCTGCAGATGTCAGATTCGAAGAGAACCTTGTATCCTTATCGCAGAAACGACCGATGCTGAAGAGATTGTAGCTCAGACCCTCGACTTAGGAGATGCCCTTGATTGTCAATTTGTCATGGACGAGATCGCCAGTTCCGAGAATTGGCGCCATTTGACTGTTTCCGAAGGAAACCCTTCCGAGATAGCGCTCGGAGTAGTTGCTCAACAGCTCCTTGTTCCCTGTCATGTGTGTGGAGCAACCTGAATCTAGATACCACACATGACAGACCTACAATCATCAACAAACGTTGGGTCCCCGTTTATGGACGGGACCTTCTTGTGATACAAGTAAAATTTTTGTGCGTTTGACGGGAAATGTGGTGTCTAAATCAGGTTGTGTTGGATCTAATTTAGATTTCCCTTTGTGATTTGTTTGAGGTGGCGGGATTATGGTTTTTCTAACCCATATATGTCTAACTTGTGCTAGCATGTAAGGTGCCTTATGCATGAATTGGCGTGGGGAACTTTGGTTCCGAGTAGTAGGTGGCTTTGCGTTTGACGACGAAAGGCGTTTTCGCTTAACCGTAGGTTTAGGCGAAGTGGGAGAGTGCAAAGGCGTTGTAGACGAGGTTCGCTTGCGTGGACGAAGTGTTGCGTGTTCATGTGTTTCATATTCATGAAAGCGTGGGAGAACAAAGTCATTGCAGCAACACATAGACATAAGCTTGGTAAAAGGAAGATAAGTTCTGGCACCATAATTATCTAAGTCCTTAAGATATTGAGATTCATTACACAGCGAGGACATACGAATATAGGATGGTCTTTTCTTCTTGTCATCGAAGAGCGGATTCTCCTTTATTTCAAACGAGCTCCCTTCCAGAGACGTCGTAGGCACATTCCCTGTATCCATAGGTATACGAGAGTAGTGGTTGAACATGTTTCAACTTCATGAGTCATCTTCGCTGATTTCTTACATTTACATGTTTGGGAATAGGGTACTTGACTCGACGTAGAGGGTTTGTTCGTATTGTGAAATTGCTCTAGGGTAGAGATTTTAAGTAGCTCATCTCGCTCCTTCGCGAAGGCTTTGCGCTCTAGTTCTAGGGTTCGTTCTAGTTCTGCTCCAGAAGTTGTTCTGGGATATATATGCGAGAAAGCGCTTCTCGGAAAGCAATTTCCTGTTCTTCGGCTGGAAATAGAGTCTTGATGTCCTCAGAGAGTGAAGATTTTTAAGTCTTATAACGAGCATTCAATTCTGTGTAGTCTTACGAGATTTCCGCCCAAAGAATGTTCTGTTCCCTCTTTTCTTCCGAAAGGACGACGGAGGAGGATCTTACGAATGGCATGAGCTGCGAGGGAGTCCCCTTCCTTGTTTGCAGGAACCTAGTGCTATACATGTTATACCTTTTTACTATTAACGGCGTTCGTTCGCAATTGCTAGTCAGGCCGATTCCCACCCGGGCGTCGTAGAATTCTACTTCAGCTGGTTGGTTCAATTTGCATAAGAGTTGTGTGTGTTTGTTTCTAAGTGTAGTTGTTCTTCAAGCTCTTTTACCTTTTTATACAGCCTAACTCTTTCCTTAGTAAGCAGTTCATATTGTGAGGCTGTCAAGAGACGAGATGTTTCACATGAGCTGATTCTTGTTTGCAGACGTGGTTTCCTTAACCTTATGCTCACTTTGCTGATTCTTGTTTTGCAGACGTTTGACTAACGCTTCAGTGGCAACTAGTCTTTCGTTTGCGCAAGCGAGCTCTTCTACTTTTAAACTAAGTAAGGCGTAGTTGTTTCAAATTTTAGTTTGAGTTCATCATAATCCCTAGCGTCTACGGTGGGTTTCTTGACGGTGTGACGGTGATTAAACACATCATCGAGTTGAGAAATTCGTACCTCAGACTCTGCGCTGGTAGGAGTCTTAGCTGTGTTCTCACCGTGTTAACCATCTCCTCGTCCTCGTCATGTTCGACCAGCCTTGCCATGCAGCAATCTTCATCCTTAGGCTCTGTTGTGGAATTGCTACCGTTGAGATCGCAATTCAATGGTCTATCACTGTATGCAACTCGATCTTACTGATTTGAGCAATCGCAGCTCAAATCAGCTCGACAATGCAATCGAAAACACACACACTCTTTGACAGAATATTTAACGTGGTTTGGCCTGTTCAGCCTACGTCCACGGATCAACCGAGCCTCGTTTCTATTTACTCTCAACACAAAAGTTACAGCACTCACGGCCCTCTACAACTTTCGTGTTCACTCCACTCTGAGATTCTCACTCTACAGAAACTTACACGCTCGAAAAGATAGCCTCTCAAACCTGAAATTACAGAGCTTTTCTACTGCTGAATTGTTAAAGGATCGATCAATTTCAGCCGCTGATTTAATCTAATCCAACGCTCCAGATTTACCATGCGTTGTGCGTGAGCCAGCAAGTGTCATGTGACACTTTAATAAGTGAAATCCCGCGTTTTAGTTTCAGCCATTAGATCTTGATCTGACGGTCGTCATACGGCATCTGTTAGATTAAGTGGCAGCGCTCCCTGGCCGTTCAATGATTCGCGCGCTATCTGACGTTCAATGGCCAACTTCAATGATTCCTGCAGCTAGTTTTGTGTTGTACCCCTTCATGTCCAATGCTCAATGGAAATTAGGTTTCTATTTAACTCGGGGACATATCTCACATCCCTTAGAAGCCCCACCGATCCATTTGGCAGCCTCAATTGGACTGAACCACATCCTAACACCTCACAGCTTTTTCCATTTCCTAACTGCACTGATCTGCCCTTTAGCTCCTTATAATCTCGCAGCCAGCCCTTGTTGGAGGTTATGTGCATACTGGAGCCTGAGTCTAGTACCCAATCTTCACTCTCCTTGCCCTCAGAAACATTCAACACTTCAGCATACTCAAAATTTTCCGCATCCATCACAGCCGAGCTCACACTTGCATGTTTTGAGTTGTCCTTTGCTCTTTTCGGACAGAACCTTATTATGTGGCCAACTTCATCACAGTGGAAGCACCTCCTAGCCTCAGCCTTCACCTTCTCCTTGCCCTTCTTCTTCCATGAGCTCTGTTTCCTCTGCACAAACAGCATATCACCTGCAGAATTTTCAGAAACTGGTTTGGGTGAAGATTGGTTGTTTAGCTGCTTCGAGCTGATTGCTGAGAGCACGTCCTCCATAGTTATCTTCTCTCTACCATACAGTAGAGCCTCTTTGAAGTGTTCATGGCTCGGAGGCAGAGAGCACAGCAGCAAAAGCGCTTGATCTTCGTCCTTCAAAACCTCTCCAATATTCAGCAAATCAGAAACCAATTTTTGAAAGTGATCAATCTGCTTTTCTAGGAGCTCTTCATCCACCATTTTGAACTTGTACAAGGCCTGTTTGAGGTACAATCTTCGAGCTAGTGACTTGGTCTGGTAAAGTGACTCCAGCTTCGCCCATAAAGCATCCGCCGAAGCCTCCGTTGACACCCTGCGAAGGATACTGTCACTCAGACAGAGAACTAAAGCTGAATAAGCTTTTTCTTTCATTTTCTTCTTCGCAGCAGCCGTTAAATCCTTCGGTTCCATCTGATTATCAGGCTTCAAAGCCTCCTCGAGCCCCTTCTCTACCAGCACCGCTCTCATCTTCAGCTTCCACAGCCCAAAGTCGTTCGAACCATTGAAAATCTCCATCTCAAACCTCGTGGCAGCCATTCCCAGGAGATCTAGCTCGTTCTCCACGCTCACTGCACCACTTGTTGTGGAATTGCTACCGTTGAGACCGCAATTCAATGGTCTATCACTGTATGCAACTCGATCTTACTGATTTGAGCAATCGCAGCTCAAATCAGCTCGACAATGCAATCGAAAACACACACACTCTTTGACAGAATATTTAACGTGATTCGGCCTGTTCAGCCTACGTCCACGGATCAACCAAGCCTCGTTTCTACTTACTCTCAACACAAAAGTTACAGCACTCACGGCCCTCTACAACTTTCGTGTTCACTCCACTCTGAGATTCTCACTTTACAGAAACTAACACGCTCGAAAAGATAGCCACTCAAACCTGAAATTACAGAGCTTTTATACTGCTGAATTGTTAAAGGATCGATCAATTTCAGCCGCTGATTTAATCTAATCCAACGCTCCAGATTTACCATGCGTTGTGCGTGAGCCAGCAAGTGTCGTGTGACACTTTAATAAGTGAAATCCCGCGTTTAGTTTCAGCCATTAGATCTTGATCCGACGGTCGTCATACGGGATCTGTTAGATTAAGTTGCAGCGCTCCCTGGCCGTTCGATGATTCGCGCGCTATCTGACGTTCATCGTTTAATCTCCCAACTTCAAAGTCCGTCCCTTAGATCTGGCGTGCTCAACGGTCCAACGGCCACTGTTCCTCGAACCCATCTTCAGCTCTTAACTTCAGTTTTCAGTCCAGCTTCGACCGGCCAGCTTCTCCGGCCAATTCCGGCGTATTCCGGCGAGTTCCAGGCTCGCTTCCTCAACAACTCCACCTCGAGACTGTGAACTTGCGAACCCAACTTCTCGTTTGCCCGAATCTGCTCAACTCAGTCGCTACACTCGCCTGAAAACGTGCCAGAACACAGCTCATTATCTTCCTCTGTTTTTCCTGAGAATCTCTGTTCCGAGCTTTGATCTCTCATCAAAGCTCCACCTCGAGTAATACTCGTTCGCTCGGTTTATCACTTCGCTCCCTCGGGAGCTACGGGCCACGAGTGAGAACTTCCCAACTCCAAGTAGGATCAAAATTTCCCACTTGGAGTGATCTCGGCCATTTGAGCTCATTTCCATCATGCTTTCTGATAATTCCTTGGTTCTATTCTCATCTGCTGCATTTCTGACTTCTCTTGAGCCAGCAACCTTCCTCTCCTCTGCCTTACTCGCCGTGGAGAGCTCAGCAGCAACTGTAGAACCTATATCAGAGAACACAGAATCAACATCAGTGGTTTCTCAGAGCATGTTTCACCTGATTTCATGCTCGTTTCCTGTGCTTCTTCTGAGCTTAGCTCCGCCTCAGACATCACCTTCTCGTGTGACTTCGAGGTGCCTTCACCACGTGGGGTGAACATCTCCACCTCGGCCACAGGATCACCATCATCAGAGCTCACAGTGCCACAACTCTCAGTAGCAGAAAACTGGTTCGCAGCTTCGACCTCCAGTTTTGCCTTGCCTTTTTCTTGCCCATCATGACCTTCCTGTGGTTGCGCTTGCACATCAGTCTCACCACCAAACTTCCTAGTTTTGATATGTGTGCCTCTTACCACGGAACACCCATCGAGCAAGTAGATACGGTGGCTCAAAGTTCCTGTCAGAACCAGCCTGCCCTGCTTCAGCACTTCAGCTTTTCCTGCAGCTAGTTTTGTGTTGTACCCCTTCCTGTCCAATGCTCCAATGGAAATTAGGTTTCTATTTAACTCAGGGACATATCTCACATCCCTTAGAAGCCCCACCGATCCATTTGGCAGCCTCAATTGGACTGAACCACATCCTAACACCTCACAGCTTTTTCCATTTCCTAACTGCACTGATCTGCCCTTTAGCTCCTTATAATCTCGCAACCAGCCCTTGTTGGAGGTTATGTGCATACTGGAGCCTGAGTCTAGTACCCTATCTTCACTCTCCTTGCCCTCAGAAACATTCAACACTTCAGCATACTCAAATTTTCCGCATCCATCACAGCCGAGCTCACACTTGCATGTTTTGAGTTGTCCTTTGCTCTTTCGGACAGAACCTTATTATGTGGCCAACTTCATCACAGTGGAAGCACCTCCTAGCCTCAGCCTTCACCTTCTCCTTGCCCTTCTTCTTCCATGAGCTCTGTTTCCTCTGCACAAACAGCATATCACCTGCAGAATTTTCAGAAACTGGTTTGGGTGAAGATTGGTTGTTTAGCTGCTTCGAGCTGATTGCTGAGAGCACGTCCTCCATAGTTATCTTCTCTCTACCATACAGTAGAGCCTCTTTGAAGTGTTCATGGCTCGGAGGCAGAGAGCACAGCAGCAAAGCGCTTGATCTTCGTCCTTCAAAACCTCTCCAATATTCAGCAAATCAGAAACCAATTTTTGAAAGTGATCAATCTGCTTTTCTAGGAGCTCTTCATCCACCATTTTGAACTTGTACAAGGCCTGTTTGAGGTACAATCTTCGAGCTAGTGACTTGTCTGGTAAAGTGACTCCAGCTTCGCCCATAAAGCATCCGCCGAAGCCTCCGTTGACACCCTGCGAAGGATACTGTCAGTCAGACAGAGAACTAAAGCTGAATAAGCTTTTTCTTTCATTTTCTTCTTCGCAGCAGCCGTTAAATCCTTCGGTTCCATCTGATTATCAGGCTTCAAAGCCTCCTCGAGCCCCTTCTCTACCAGCACCGCTCTCATCTTCAGCTTCCACAGCCCAAAGTTGTTCGAACCATTGAAAATCTCCATCTCAAACCTCGTGGCAGCCATTCCCAGGAGATCTAGCTCGTTCTCCACGCTCACCGCACCACTTGTTGTGGAATTGCTACCGTTGAGACCGCAATTCAATGGTCTATCACTGTATGCAACTCGATCTTACTGATTTGAGCAATCGCAGCTCAAATCAGCTCGACAATGCAATCGATAACACACACACTCTTTGACAGAATATTTAACGTGATTCGGCCTGTTCAGCCTACGTCCACGGATCAACCAAGCCTCGTTTCTATTTACTCTCAACACAAAAGTTACAGCACTCACGGCCCTCTACAACTTTCGTGTTCACTCCACTCTGAGATTCTCACTTTACAGAAACTAACACGCTCGAAAAGATAGCCACTCAAACCTGAAATTACAGAGCTTTTATACTGCTGAATTGTTAAAGGATCGATCAATTTCAGCCGCTGATTTAATCTAATCCAACGCTCCAGATTTACCATGCGTTGTGCGTGAGCCAGCAAGTGTCGTGTGACACTTTAATAAGTGAAATCCCGCGTTTTAGTTTCAGCCATTAGATCTTGATCCGACGGTCGTCATACGGGATCTGTTAGATTAAGTTGCAGCGCTCCCTGGCCGTTCGATGATTCGCGCGCTATCTGACGTTCATTGTTTAATCTCCCAACTTCAAAGTCCTCCCTTAGATCTGGCGTGCTCAACGGTCCAACGGCCACTGTTCCTCGAACCCATCTTCAGCTCTTAACTTCAGTTTTCAGTCCAGCTTCGACCGGCCAGCTTCTCCGGCCAATTCCGGCGTATTCCGGCGAGTTCCAGGCTCGCTTCCTCAACAAACTCCACCTCGAGACTGTGAACTTGCGAACCCAACTTCTCGTTTGCCCGAATCTGCTCAAACTCAGTCGCTACACTCGCCTGAAAACGTGCCAGAACACAGCTCATTATCTTCCTCTGTTTTCCTGAGAATCTCTGTTCCGAGCTTTGATCTCTCATCAAAGCTCCACCTCGAGTAATACTCGTTCGCTCGGTTTATCACTTCGCTCCCTCGGGAGCTACGGGCCACGAGTGAGAACTTCCCAACTCCAAGTAGGATCGAAATTTCCCACTTGGAGTGATCTCGGCCATTTGAGCTCATTTCCATCATGCTTTCTGATAATTCCTTGGTTCTATTCTCATCTGCTGCATTTCTGACTTCCCTTGAGCCAGCAACCTTCCTCTCCTCTGCCTTACTCGCCGTGGAGAGCTCAGCAGCAACTGTAGAACCTATATCAGAGAACACAGAATCAACATCAGTTGGTTTCTCAGAGCATGTTTCACCTGATTTCATGCTCGTTTCCTGTGCTTCTTCTGAGCTTAGCTCCGCCTCAGACATCACCTTCTCGTGTGACTTTGAGGTGCCTTCACCACGTGGGGTGAACATCTCCACCTCGGCCACAGGATCACCATCATCAGAGCTCACAGTGCCACAACTCTCAGTAGCAGAAAACTGGTTCGCAGCTTCGACCTCCAGTTTTGCCTTGCCTTTTTCTTGCCCATCATGACCTTCCTGTGGTCGCGCTTGCACATCAGTCTCACCACCAAACTTCCTAGTTTTGATATGTGTGCCTCTTACCACGGAACACCCATCGAGCAAGTAGATACGGTGGCTCAAAGTTCCTGTCAGAACCAGCCTGCCCTGCTTCAGCACTTCAGCTTTTCCTGCAGCTAGTTTTGTGTTGTACCCCTTCATGTCCAATGCTCCAATGGAAATTAGGTTTCTATTTAACTCGGGGACATATCTCACATCCCTTAGAAGCCCCACCGATCCATTTGGCAGCCTCAATTGGACTGAACCACATCCTAACACCTCACAGCTTTTTCCATTTCCTAACTGCACTGATCTGCCCTTTAGCTCCTTATAATCTCGCAGCCAGCCCTTGTTGGAGGTTATGTGCATACTGGAGCCTGAGTCTAGTACCCAATCTTCACTCTCCTTGCCCTCAGAAACATTCAACACTTCAGCATACTCAAAATTTTCCGCATCCATCACAGCCGAGCTCACACTTGCATGTTTTGAGTTGTCCTTTGCTCTTTTCGGACAGAACCTTATTATGTGGCCAACTTCATCACAGTGGAAGCACCTCCTAGCCTCAGCCTTCACCTCTCCTTGCCCTTCGTCTTCCATGAGCTCTGTTTCATCTGCACAAACAGTATATCACCTGCAGAATTTTCAGAAACTGGTTTGGGTGAAGATTGGTTGTTTAGCTGCTTCGAGCTGATTGCTGAGAGCACGTCCTCCATAGTTATCTTCTCTCTACCATACAGTAGAGCCTCTTTGAAGTGTTCATGGCTCGGAGGCAGAGAGCACAGCAGCAAAAGCGCTTGATCTTCGTCCTTCAAAACCTCTCCAATATTCAGCAAATCAGAAACCAATTTTTGAAAGTGATCAATCTGCTTTTCTAGGAGCTCTTCATCCACCATTTTGAACTTGTACAAGGCCTGTTTGAGGTACAATCTTCGAGCTAGTGACTTGGTCTGGTAAAGTGACTCCAGCTTCGCCCATAAAGCATCCGCCGAAGCCTCCGTTGACACCCTGCGAAGGATACTGTCACTCAGACAGAGAACTAAAGCTGAATAAGCTTTTTCTTTCATTTTCTTCTTCGCAGCAGCCGTTAAATCCTTCGGTTCCATCTGATTATCAGGCTTCAAAGCCTACTCGAGCCCCTTCTCTACCAGCACCGCTCTCATCTTCAGCTTCCACAGCCCAAAGTCGTTCGAACCATTGAAAATCTCCATCTCAAACCTCGTGGCAGCCATTCCCAGGAGATCTAGCTCGTTCTCCACGCTCACCGCACCACTTGTTGTGGAATTGCTACCGTTGAGACCGCAATTCAATGGTCTATCACTGTATGCAACTCTATCTTACTGATTTGAGCAATCGCAGCTCAAATCAGCTCGACAATGCAATCGAAAACACACACACTCTTTGACAGAATATTTAACGTGATTCGGCCTGTTCAGCCTACGTCCACGGATCAACCAAGCCTCGTTTCTATTTACTCTCAACACAAAAGTTACAGCACTCACGGCCCTCTACAACTTTCGTGTTCACTCCACTCTGAGATTCTCACTTTACAGAAACTAACACGCTCGAAAAGATAGCCACTCAAACCTGAAATTACAGAGCTTTTATACTGCTGAATTGTTAAAGGATCGATCAATTTCAGCCGCTGATTTAATCTAATCCAACGCTACAGATTTACCATGCGTTGTGCGTGAGCCAGCAAGTGTCGTGTGACACTTTAATAAGTGAAATCCCGCGTTTTAGTTTCAGCCATTAGATCTTGATCGGCGGTCGTCATATGGCATCTGTTAGATTAAGTTACAGCGCTCCCTGGCCGTTCGATGATTCGCGCGCTATCTGACGTTCATCGTTTAATCTCCCAACTTCAAAGTCCGTCGCTTAGATCTGGCGCGCTCAACGATCCAACGGCCACTGTTCCTCGAACCCATCTTCAGCTCTTAACTTCAGTTTTCAGTCCAGCTTCGACCGGCCAGCTTCTCCGGCCAATTCCAGCGTATTCCGGCGAGTTCCAGGCTCGCTTCCTCAACAGGCTCCTCGTCTTCGGAAGTGTCGTTCACCCACTCAGCTTCTCGGTGAGAAGAACTTTCCCACTTTCCATTTTGCGGGTCATTCTGGCCTTACGGTCGTAGTAGCCAGAGTCCTTCACGCGTGGGGCGTGGCATTCCTTGGCAAAGTGGCCTGACTTTCCACACCGAAATCACTTCACAGACTTTTAAGGTGCGGATTCCTCGTCTTTCTTTATTGGCTTAGCTTCCTCCGTAGGGGTGGTCTCTTTGGTGCCGCAAAGGTTCTTTGACGATTGGAGGAGGGTGAGGATTTTTACCCGATCTTCTTTGAGACCATCTTTGTGAGCATTGCCAGTTGCTTGCGTAGATCACGAACATCTTCATCTGATTCTGTATCAGCTTCGGATCCTGAAGGGGTGTTAGATACAACAGCTGGTAGTTTTCCTTTGTTCTGTTTGGTCTTAGAGGTGGAAGATCGTTCAGTAGTCTTGTTCGAGAGGAGAGCCAGCGGGTCAACTCGAGTGTTGGTGGACTGAGGTTGCACGTAAGGAGCATAGGAAGACAGGCTGTTGTAGAGAGCATGGATGGAGGTGTTGGAGAGGTCCTTACTCTGAATCATCATCACGGTTGCATTGCCCCAATGTGGTTTGAGGCTACCAAGAAGCGGTTGTTGATATCGAATTTGTCCCTCGAGATCTTGGCTTTCTTGAGTTCATTGATGACCTTCAAGTATCGGAGGTACGTGTCGCGCAGCTCCTCTCCTTCATAGGCCTGGAAGTGTTCATACTGCGAGAGACAGGCTGATTCTTCCCCTGAGCACTCTCTGTTGTGCCTGCCATAATTTCCATGAGTTCATCCCATATTTCCTTGGCAGTTGTGCAGCACTCGACGTGTGCGTAAACTTCGTTGCCCATAGCCTGGAAGAGGTATCCTTGGCAGTCTCATCGGCCTGTAGGCGAGCCTCTTCATCCTCAATAATGGGACGTCTTGGAGTGGGGCGTTCATCCATGGGAGGGTTCGCATTTGGTTGCAGGGATGATCGTCCAGAACTGTGCTGGACCGTTGAAGATGGAGTCCAGTAAGTATTGAGAGAGTGGTGCGCCTTTGTTCCTGATGAACGTGAGGAACCTGTTTGTCCATATGCTGTAATCGCCTTGTCACAGCAGCGGAGGCCTGGTGTCGGAGCCCACTGTTGAGATGTCATTAGTGGTAGACATGGTTGGTGCAGTCGAATCGTCTGTGGTTTTGATCTTGTATAGATAAGAGGGTTAGTAACGAACGAGATGAGAAATATGAATTTAACGAGTAGAGTTTGTCGTTTAATGAATTTCTTAGAACTAAGTGAACGTGTGTGATGGTCGAAAATGTATGAAGGGAAAATATATCTTGAAATTTGGAGTAGTTCAAAAAAAATTAACACGAGAGAAAAAAAATTAACACGAGAAAGATTTGCGGTTTTTAAAAAAACGTTCAAAATGGTTCGTGATTACAAGATGTTAGGTCCTCAGATTAATAACTCTACGATCCTAGGCTAGAAACCATAGCAATTCGATCGTTTAGATGATCAATTGAATTCGATCGAAAAACTCAAAATAAGAACAAAAGAGAGAATTCAATTAGAGTGAGAAAGTTACTGTTGTTGCTCTCTCTAGAAATCGATTTGCAAGCCCTTCGGATCAATTCTCTAAACTTTCTCTATTCAGCTCAATTCATTTACAAGTATTTATAGCAACAATCTTGGTATAAATATCGAACTAGTCTTAATCTAAAGACTAATACAAGTAAAGCCCCTAATTACAAGGACAACTAATGAAATCAAGCACAATTACAAATGATATTCTACATTCTCCCCCTTTGTGCTTGATTGCGTCTCCGTGCTGTTCGTCTTTGTCGGGCATAGTACGATCTGCGCAAGCCCAGCGCATGCTCGTAGTCCCTAACGGCCTCCCTGAGCTTCAAGCGCTCCTCGATGTCATCCACTATTCCATCAGGAGCGGCTGTTCTCTCACAAACCGGTGGATCCTCAGCATCGTGTCTCTATTTATCTCTTCCAACCTCTGTTCGATATTTCTCCTGGCGATCTTGAGGGTTCCATCGCAAAACTTGTGATTCTGTCTTCAGCATCAACCTATTCTTCTTGGCAATTGGTTGTTATAGGTGATGCCGATGACAGAGCTGATATGTACGTGATTGCTTGGAAGCCTCTCGATCTCAGGTCCTTTGAGGAGTGGTTCGGCCATGTTGACCTTCTTCATATTGCTCTCAAGCGCCATTTGAAGTTCGTCAGCGGCGAAGTACTTGAATTGTCGCATCATGAACCGGTAGAGCCCTTCGAGGCCTTCTTTCTTGATGAAGCCCTAAGGACCTTTGTACCTCTCCACGTATAGCTGAGAAAGATGGTAGACTTCATCGGCGGGGAGGTACGGCAGGTTGCTCTCGCTCAGTTCCTCTCGGGTCCTGTCCACTCGTTCGATGATGTAGTGAGGTGTTGGAAGTCCTCCTTTGGCACAGTAGACACTGAGGAGTTGGCAAATTGGGGAGAGTTCCCTGAAGTGACTCTCCAGTCGATGCTTCGGGATCCCCAGCCTCACATCCGGTCCTAGTTGGGTCAGCATCCACAGATATGGCATTCCCTTCTGCTGATCCCAGTGAGAGATCCCTCTCAGCTCGAACTCATCCGGCTTCTTAATTCGATCCGGTGACCTCCAAATGTTTTCCCTGACTTCTTCAAGGAAAGGTATCTCTATGTGAATGTTCTCCCACGGGTGTCGATCCGAACGGTCCCTGGCATCTGTCTTGTAGGGGAGGCCGCTCGCTATGCGATCAACTCCGGTAGCCTTGGGATTTCATTTTGGTAGTCTACATCTTCTTGAAGTTCGTCGTCTTCAATGATCACGAGATCCACGGATGCTTGTTGTAAGAAGTGGCGTACGTCCCGAAGCCGTTGTCTCTGATGCTCCTCGGGCATGGAATGGGTCATCCACGTCCTTCGAAGATGTACTTGTCTAATACTTCGTGTGGATTGACGCCATGTCCAGAGGGTCCCGTTGGTCTAGAGCGACGGAGGAGTAGCTTGGGTAGCTGCCAGAGCTATAAGCATTGCAGCACTTGCTTCTTCTTCGGAAGCAAGGGGCTTGTGTAGATCGGCGGTGTGGGCGGAGGCGTCCTGAGGTGAAAGGTTGGTGGGTCGATATGTGGTAGAGTGGCTGTGCGGTGCGTGGTTTGGGTAGTTTGGGTGGTTTGGGTAATATGGGTTTCACAAGCTCCAGCGCTTGTCCGCGTAGCGCCCGAGCCTTGTCCTTGGCCGGATGTAGATGTCCTCGGCCTCTTCTCCTCCTCATGATGGGCCTGATCGTCAGGATCGTCATGTCTGCGCCGGGAGTGGGAGCTTTGGCCTCGGCAGGTGTCAGTCGGTGGCTCAGGATGATCCACCAATTGCCGATAGAGGGGTTCTTCTTGAGGCGATCGGATGGACAGGCCTATCAAACGGGCGAGGAGAATGTCGTGGAGCTCGGTGATGGGATGGTGTATGGGTTGATGAGGATGGAGGAAGTAGCTAAAGGGTCGGTGGGTTGTGGAGGTATGGGGTGAGTTTGTGACGAAGGGCCTTCAGAAGCAGGTGCTTTCCCGGTATCTCTTCGGGATACCTCGATAGCTTGAGTACTCTATCCGTGATCTTGTCTTCCATAGACTATACAGCGGCAGAGAGAGCGGCCTGGAACTGCTCATCTGTCACAAAGGGTGTGGACGCCTCCATGGATGGACCAGGACGACTGATGTCGCCTGTTATCAACCCTAGAGTAGACACCGACTCTTGGGGTTGGCTCACAGTCACTGATGTTGTGACTGTATGAGACTTCCACCCAATCCTCTAGTCGAATTTTGACGATTCGCCTCTATGGGTGTTACGGCAGGCTCAGGTTTGTGCCTGCGAACCAGACACCACGTGAGTTGGTTGTGGCTCAAGATTGAGAGATGAAATGCCAGCAACACTTGTCGATGTGGTCAGCATAGTATCTGGTGGGACGGTGACGGCCGGAAAGAGAGACTCCAGCTGAATGCTTAGTCTTCTGGGAGTCCTCCTGATCAGACTTATTTCCTCGTCAGACTCTGTGTCAGACGAAGTGGCCGTGTGAGGAGTAAGGTCACGATTGACGTCCTCCAGTGCCTGATCCGTCACCGGTGGAAAGAGAGCTTTGCCCCATTTCTGTCTCGGGCTGTGCCTCTTGTGGAAGAACTTCCTCAAAAGTTTCTTCGAGCACGCCAACATGTACGGTCACTTCCACTTGTAATTCGAGTGCAGGAACGTCGAGCGCCATCTCTGTAGCCACGACGTCTATCAAAGCATCTTCCACGTCGGGCATCGGCTCTTCGATCAAAGGAGACTCCTGTTGAAGCTCCTGAGCGACAACGTCAATCATCGCGTCGTCAGGCTTGGTTGGTGTTGGGGAGGGCTCACATGGTGATCTGCAGGGGCCTCTGATCATTTCCTCCGTTAATTGTGTTCCCGGCAGAACCTCTGGTACTCAGCTCCCGTGGGTCGGCGAGCTGATTATTCCGAATAGTGTCTTCCACGGGTGTGGGATTCCGCTGCTCTGGACCTGAGCTAATCTTGTGAGCGGCGGTTGGCATCCCATGTGTAAGAAGTCCTGGATCATCTCAGCATCAGATGGGAGCGGGTCGTAATTATTGCTGTGGGGCAAGTCCATTACCATGCCGAACTGGTTCTTGTCCATGCTGATATGCTGCGTCCCTATCCTTGTTGAGAATCTGAAGGCTCCATTGTTCACGTCTCCTTGTATGCAGCCCCAGAACTGCTGGAGATAGACCATCGCACCGATGCGGTGACCGTTAGTGCATGCCAGATGGGGTGGCCTTGTAGGATTGATACGTTGATCTCGTCTGGACACCTAAACGTGCTCAGATCGAGCTGGAAGTTCGTATCTTGAACCTTTAGATAAAGGTTGTGATCGAGATGTGGTTGTATTTCGGGTACCGATCCATCTGAAATATAAGATATATAAAAGTTCATTGGCTCAATTTTATTTTTCAGTCGAAATATGAATAAATTTCATCAAACTATAGTAATATTGCAAATAATAGCATGTCCGATGATTTTGAATTGAAATCATATCAATGCATAGTGTATGTTGAATTTCAAAAATCGTGATGGCATGAGTGTAATTTCGAATGTATATTTGTCGCGTGAAAAATGGTTCGTAATTTCGCTAAGTGTTAAATCAGTAAGTCATTGTTCATGCCGATGATTCATTCTACCAGATTCATAGAGATATGGGAACTATCTTAAGCGCAGGCATTGAACTCAGAGAAATCTCAAAATCAAGCCTCAAACACTATGAAATAGTTACGATTTTCTCATTTGTGAAGAACAGTCGAAAATCTAAGTCTAAACATGCGAAAAACTTCAAAATGCAGATGCTGACGAATGTAAATCACACGCAAATGTTAAAAGAATCTCATTCTACCTTAGACAGACAGTTTGATGTTCGAAAATCGAAAGATTTTTGAGAATTTTAGGTTGTCTGTGAAAGTTTTTCGCGAGAGAAATTTTTGCGATTAGGGTTGCATGAGAAAAAGTTTTTCGACTGACAAAGGTTAAACTTTTATTAACTAGCATTAATTTCTTGCCGGCTTGTGATTGACATTTTGCGATATAAGGGATCAGGCCCATTACTATATGCACACAAAAATTCAATTTTTTCGATCGCAAATTATCGCAGTTAATCAAAATCTGTCCCAACACTGTTTACGATCGAGAAACGTTAGATTGCGAATTAATTCTAATATCCAGTTCTCTATAGTAAGTTCTTCTAAAGAATTTCAGATTGACCCCTATTTTAAAATAAAACCCATTATAAGGATCCCCCTTAGTAATTAAAATATATGCAATTAACTCCCTGTATTTTCCGAGTAGTAAAGTCTAGCTCCCCTGGTAGTATTCTGCTTCTGCCGCCGAAGTGGACACACAGTTCTGCTTTTTGGATGACCAGTAGACCAGCTTTTCGCCTAGAAATTGAGCGCCACCGAACGTGCTTTTCCTGTCCATTCGGCAACCTGCATAGTCGGCGTCAGTGTACCGATAAGTTTGAAATTCGTACCCTTTTGGATACCATAGGCCAAGGGTAGAGGTGCCCTTAAGGTAGCGAAGAATTCTCTTCACCGCGAGCATATGGATTCTTTGGGTTCGGCTTGAAAATAGGCACACAACCAGGTGGCAAACATAATATCCGGCCGGCTCGAAGTGAGGTAGAGAAGAGATCCAATGATACTGCGATACAGTGTGATGTCGACCGATTTACCAAAGGGATCGGCATCCAACTTGCAGCTTGGTGACATAGGAGTGCTGAGAGGCTTGCTCTGGTCTTGATGAAACTTCTTCAGAATATCCTTGATGTATTTTGTTTGACTGATGAAAATTCCATCATTGAGCTGCCTGACCTGAAGCCTAAGAAAAATTGCATCTCTCCCATGTGACTCATTTCGAATTTGCTCTTCATGAGATCTCCAAACTTCTTGCAGAGCCGAGGATTTGTTGATCCGAAGATGATGTCGTCGACGTATACTTGGACGACCATCAGATCTTTATCATGCCATTTAATGAAGAGGGTTGTGTCTATCGTTCCTCGTATGAATCCAGACTTCACGATGAAATCACTCAGGACATCGTACCAAGCACGTGGAGCTTGTTTTAGTCCATAGAGAGCTTTGTCCAAACGATAGACGTGATCGGATGTTCTTGATCAACGAAAACTTCCAGGTGAGCGACGTAGACTTCTTCTTTTAACACGCCGTTGAGAAAAGCGGTTTTAACATCCATCTGATAGACTTTGAAGTGTTTGTGAGCCGCATAAGCAGCAGGAGGCGGATAGCTTCGATACGGGCAACAGGAGCATAAGTCTCGTCGTAGTCGATGCCTTCCTGTTGATTGTATCCCTTAGCTACTAGCCTTGCTTTGTTCCGGATCACTTCACCATCTTCATTTTTCTTATTCTTGAAACCCATTTAGTTCGGACCACTGTTTTCCCATGTGAACGGGGTACCAAGGTCCACACTTGAAGACGTTCGAATTGATTGATTTCCTCTTGCATTGCAATTGTCCAATCCGGGTCTCAAAGTGCGTCTGCTACTTTGGTAGGCTCTTTTTGGCTCAGGAAGCAACTGAAAAGACTGTGTTGACGACGTGTCCTCACACCATCCGAAAGATCGCCAATTATCTGATCGACCGGGTGACCTCTAGTCCACTTGCGCTCATGAGGCAAGGCTGTAGCAAATGCGTCAGCCATCTGTGGATCTTGATTGCCTATACTCTCCGATTGATCATTTGTCTGAGGAAGTTCCAATTCTGCACTTGGATCGATCGTCTCTGATGATACTTCCTCGAGGACCACTGTAGGTTCTTCGGTATTCTGTGGTAAATCTGAATCGGGTGGGGTAGAGGTGTGAGATGAACTTGGTATGTCGGTCTCGAACGGTGGAGAATCCACTGTAGGTGCAGTGGTGCATGACCGATATACTGGTTCGTAGAGAGAATCCAAATCGTCTATTGCAAGTCTCGTTGCTTCATCTGACATTGACTTTGATGTTGTTGCCATCTTCTGTTGGTTTTGTGCCAACACACCAGTGATTACGGGTTCTGAAATGTTGTCTTCAGAAGCCATCGGGTTGAGCACGGGTCCTGAACTGATTTGACCAGAAGCCATCTCTGCCACTTCGTGAAAAGTGACATTATAGCTTTCTCTAATAGTTCGGTTGGACTTGATGTATACTCGGTACGCTTTTGAAGTTGAAGAATACCCGACAAATGTAGCTTCGAATGCTTTAGGGTCGAACTTTGCACGTTGTTCTCGGTCGTTCGCCACAAAGCACTTGCACCCGAAGACTTTAAAGAAAGAGATATTGGGCACTCTATTATTCACAATCTCGTACGGAGTCTTGTTGAACCGTTTGTGAACCACCGTCCTGTTTTGAGTAAAACAAGCCGTATTGACTGCTTCAGCCCATAGAAGTGTGAAGTCCTGACTGGATCAGCATTGTACGAGCGGCTTCCACTAGTGTTCGATTTTTCCTCTCGACGACCCCATTTTGCTGAGGTGTTTTGGCGGCTGAAAATTGTTGACTTATTCTAAGTTTTTGATAAAACTCACTGAGGTGGTTGTTTTTGAACTCAATGCCGTTGTCTGTTCGAACAACTTGAATAGTCTGTTACAGCAGATTTTGAGTTGTGTTCACAAAATTGATTATCAAGTCACCGGTCTCATCTTTCGTTCGGAGGAACTTTGTCCACGTGTAGCGAGAATAGTCATCTACAATCACTAGGACAACTTTCTTCCATTGATACTCTGAGTCTGCATCGGACCACAGAGATCCATGTGAATTAGTTCCAATGGTCGAGAAGTAGACGCAATTTGCTTGACGTGATGAGATGCTCGCTTCATTTTTCCTAGGTGACATGCCGAACAATGATAGTTGTATAGTTGGAAGACCGTGAACCAACTTTTTCGTAGAAAGACGTTGGAGAGCTTTCATGTTTAGATGAGACAGTCGTTGATGCCATAGGCTGTTCTCTGTAAGTCAATCTGAGAAATGAGGCATACAGCTGTCGAGGGCCGCACGGACGTCAGGTTGATCGTGTAAAGATTGGATCTCCAAAGTCCTTCAAGGAGTTCTATGTCCTGACTATCCAAATTCTGCACCGGTCAGCATGGAAGATCACCTGGAAGCCTTTGTCACAGAATTGGCCTATGCTGAACAAGTTATGGCGGAGGCCTTCGACGTATGAGACATCTTTGATGGTCAGATTCTTCAAAATCATATCCCCAAGTCCTAGAATCGGGCTGAATCGTTGTTCCAAATCTGACTTTGCCATTTGGTCGGTCTTTGTAGTTGCTCAACAGCTCTTGTTTACCAGTCATGTGTGTGGAGCAACCAGAGTCGAGGTACCACACATGATGGATCTGCAAAACAATTTAGAGAGCTTTAGGTACCCACTTAAGCATGGGTCCTCTCAGATTAGCAGATTTAATGTTGGGTTCAGATATGACTCCTAAATCTATTTTGGAAGAGTCTTAATAACCCATTGCACTTTTGGAGAAGTGAGTTCCTCTGTAGGAGACTTGGCCCTTTTGGCTTTGGTCGTCCTAGGCGGAGATTTAGGAACCCATTTGGGTTGAACCTTACAGGGAAGGTTAATTTCAGCTCGTACAAATGCCTTGGAAGATTTGACTGAGGAAAAGATCTTTCTTGTGATAGTCTCCTAAGGTGCTTAGGGGATTTAATTTCTACGGGATACCTTAGGTGAGTACAGTCATGTACGGTGCCATAAGCTTTCTTTATGGCTGGATCTTGTTTTCCTACGATTTTTCCTTTTGGAATTTGTTTCGGAATGATTATTAGTAATTTTCGAGGTAGAGCCTATTTCGAGATTTTTACTTCTATAGGTGATAGGCTGAAGTGAGCACGTAGAAGCAATTATTTTGAACGTAGAAATAGCTCTTTTATTACTACGAGTGTCTTTTTTTTGACAGAAGGAATAACATGTTCAGAACATTTAAATCTACTCGCTGCTTCTTTATCTTAGGACTAGGAACTCTCGCCTTAGTAGTTGGTGCTGGCTCTACGCTCCCGTCGACGTAGGTGCAGTAAAATTAGTCTTAGCCCTTTTAACAGAATTATTAATGCTCTTTTCATCTTTCGAAGGCGATTTTTCTATTTTCACGCTTTTTATGATAGCGTGTGAGGTAGTTTTGGAGGACGAGGAGCCTTGAGATTTTCCATCTCCTTATAGAATTTTTTCTTTTCAGCTTCGAAATTCTCTCTTTCTTTGTCTAGTTTCGCCTATGACTCCTCTATCTGTTTTATGATAGGGGTTTTGTAGAGAGAATTTTGATAATTGAGCTTTTTGACTTCCTCGTGGTATTCTTGAGAGTCAAGAGGTAGATTAATTTTTGCATGTAACTTGTTGCGTTCCTCGCTTAGGAGGGCATAATTATTTTCTACCGTTGCTTTGGCGGCTTGACAGGCGTCTAGATCCTTACTAAGCTCACTAGCCTTAGGCGTTAGATATTTCTAATTGAGTTTCTAAGTCAGTGATCTTAGAAGTAGCTTCGGTTATCCTACAATTTAAGGTAGCTTTCTCATTGAGATGCCTAACCAAACAATTGTAGTTATTTGCTAGCCTATCTTCTAATTCTTTAATCTTTTCACTATGCTGTCCTAAAGGAGGTTGACTAGTCTCTCTACAATGTAAGCTCTTAGTAAGTTCTTCTATTTTTGCACGAGAGCTTCTAAGTTCTTATTCGAGACTATCTATCTCTCCTGAGCTTTTTCAAGTTTAATCTCTACTTCCTTAACACTTTTCTGCTCACGTTTCATGTTAGTGTATGCTAATTGATACGAATCTAACATGGTCAATAATGTGGAGTGAGAGACTACCTCATTTGAAGACGTGGATGCGTTGTCGTCGTCCGTACGAGTGGATGTTTCGGCATCCATTTCGTTGTCGAGACGAGCCATGAGGGCTAAGTTCTCTTCTTCGGAGCTCGACGTGTCCTCGAGCCATTGGTCCTGCTCGTCCATGAGAGCTACTCCAGCTTCTTTCTGTTTTGTCATTGAAGCTTCCTGGAGTAGTAGTTTTCATCTCTCTTCTTCGGGAGAGTGCACTCTCTGCCGAAGTGACCTGCTTTTGCCACAATTAAAGCATTCTCTTTGGGGTTCTTGACCTCGGAACTCTCCGGAGCACGTTCTTTGTTCTTGGAGCTTGTAGTCCGAAGTCTGTTGGCTGAGGTTGAGACTTCTTCTTGAAGTACTTCTTGCTCATCATATGTCCAATGAGAGCTAACTGCTTTCCAAGGGCTTTCATGTTCGGCTCTATGTCGCAGTCCGATCATCTTCCGACTCCGATGATGAAGGTGGCCTAACGTCTTTTCTTTTCTTGATCTTGTGCTCCTCTTCTCCGAGACTAACGCAACCGTGTTATCGGTTTGTTTGCCATTCTGCTCTTTGATAATCTCTCGGATATCATCCTCATGTTGAGCTAGATTATCGAACATGGCATGGACATCCAACTCTTCTAGATCTTTATTTTGTCGTATTTGTGTGGATATTTTCTTCCATTCCGTGGGCAGAGAAGATAGAAATCTAATGTTTTTCCATGTTTGTCTTTGTTATTTCTATCTTCCTCATCTCGTTGAGAAGAGTGAGGTATCGTTGGTAGATTACATATAGCTCTCCTCCGGCTTAGCTTTGAAAGAGTCGTATGCAGTGAGAATTTCGCCTTCTTGGCCTTTATGCCAACTTCCGTCCTTTGCATCATCCTACGCAGCTCATCCCACATCACCTTAGCCGATGAAAGGCTGTTGATTTGTCTGTATATATCGTTGGGGATCCCCTGCATAAGGGTATTCATGGCTACTTGATCAACCTTGGCTCAAGCTCTTTCCTCCAGAGAGTATTCTCTAGGCTCCTTTAGTCGCCTAGAAGCTGGAATTACTGGAGTAGCTGTTTCGTCCCCGGGTACATGAACCTAGAATTGTGTCGGTCCCTCTTCAAGGGACTGCAGTAGATTTTCGCCTTGATCCTTTTAGTGCTATGAAATTCAGGAAGCGACTTCTCCATACTGTGTATTCGCCTCTTTGCAAGATCGGCGCACAAAATGAGAGGTAGCTACCAACTTCAAGAGAGACATAATTGACTGCATTAATCTCGGTATCTACACCACCCACAGAATTTAAAGAACCTAAAGGAGCATGAGTCATATATCCTGCGGAACGCCGTTCCCTCTTACTACATTCCTACTCATGATAGGTAGGTTTTTGTTTGAAGAAGACTATTTTATTTGACTTTAGGACTTTACCACCTCTTTTTTAAAATTGGTACGACTATGTCCTATTGCCAGATTTCAATGCCTTTTCCGAGTGAGTATGCATACATGTTTGTATTGTAGTCGAGTTGTTGAAGGATCTTCGTTGATAGTTTTGAAGGTTGAAAATGATGTAAAGTGCTTCACAAGTGACAGTTAGTTAGTAGCGTTTGATTCGAAAATTAGATCGACAATTATTTTCGATTCAATCTTTGCAGTATGATCGAAATTAATTTTATCGATATAGAATGTATTTACTGTTCTCAGTGCGAGAAATTTTTTCAGCGAAATATTTTACGAGCGAAATAAATTGCCCAAAATCGTTCAGTCGAGAAAAGTTTCCAGATCGTGAATTTATTTCGATCGTAAGAAACTATACGTTAGTAAGTTTCTCGACAAGTCAAAATAAATCTGTTGACTAGAAAAATTTCTCGCGTGTAAATGATTTCGTCTGGTCAAACGTTAAAGGCTTGACCGAAAAAGTTTTTCCAGAGAAAGTTTTTACGCATGCACGTCAAAATTGGTCTCTCTCGAAAAAGTTTTTCGCTGAATAATGCTCGTGAAATATTTCTAACTAGAATCGTTTCTGCTGATGACGATTCTAGCTTGACTTCGAAAATCTCGCGCTAAGTTTATCTATCGAGAAACTAATCCGATCGCAAACCTAGCGAGAAAAATGTGAGCAATCGAGAAAATTCACAGAATACGATTAACACAAATTCGAGTAAAAACAAGGAATTAGACAGTGAAATTTCAGGTAATCGCTCGCAATCAAGTACTAATCACGCACGAACAAGCAAAATATATCGAATTTGATCAGAATCAGAACGTGTTCTTCATGTTCTTCGTTAACAGTAAAAATTTCAGAATCAGATTAATCAAATTCGAAGTTCAAACTGCTACTGATCTAGTCGCAATGATCATTTATCACTTGATCTAGCACTGAAACATCAAATTCAAGTCAATTAAGCACAGAATTAAGCTATTGGATCGAAAACTTCTCGCGCCAAATCGGTTCTTCGATGAACAGTATCCAAAAATGATTTTCGATCCGATTCTAACAATTTTCGATTCAAAACAGAACAAATCAGCTCTGATACCAATTGTTAGGTCCTCAGATTACAACTCTACGATCCTAGGCTCAAAACCATAGCAATTCGATCGTTTAGATGATCAATTGAATTCGATCGAAAAACTCAAATAAGAACAAGAGAGAAAATTCAATTAGAGTGAGAAAGTTACTGTTGTTTCTCTCTCTGGAAATCGATTTGCAAGCCCTTCGGATCAATTCTCTAAACTTTCTCTATTCAGCTCAATTCATTTACAAGTATTTATACCAACATCTTGGTATAAATATCGAACTAGTCCTTAATCTAAAGACTAATACAAGTAAAGCCCCTATTACAAGGACAACTAATGAATCAAGCACAATTATTAATGATATTCTCACAGAGATAAATTACCCGAGAAATTATTGGTTGAGAAATTTCAGTGTTTGCGTGAGTTTAAAGAGAATTTTCGGACAGACAAAAAAATTTCTCAGTTGAAAGTTATTTTCTCGGATTTTAAAATTTTTCGCATGTGGGAAAGTTTCTCAGTTTTGAGAATTTTCAGGTTAAAAGTTCAGTTTGGAAGAAGTATCACGGGTTGAAGTGTGGTTTTAGAAAGTTTCTCGATTTGAAAAGTCGTGGTTTGGAAAAATTTTCTCGGAGAGAGCAACTTTCTCGGCTGAAATTTCTTGGATTTGACAAACTTTCTCAGTTTTCAAGAATTTTCGCGATTTGAAAACTTTTTCGGTTTTTAAAAATTTCTCGATTTAGAAATATTTCTCAGCTTTTGAAAATTTTTCGGGCTCAGATAAATTTTTCGGAATAAACTTTCTAGTTTTTTAAAAGGTTCTCGGCTTAGAAATATTTCTCAGTTATCGAACATTTTCGCGGCTCAGATAAATTTTTCGGGATAAACTTTCTAGGTTTCTAAATTCTCGGCTTTTGAAAGTGAGCAGTTGAGAAAAAATGAGTGAAACAGAGAAATTTTCGCGGTTTTAGAAAAATTCTCGGAATGAAATTTCTCGGATGTAAAAATTTCGCGGACTTGACAACGCAACAGAAATTTCGCGGCCAAGAACTTAAGTCACTGTTTCCATTGCGTGTCGCGGTTTTACCAGAAATCGTCCGGTTTTTCACTCAAATTCTCAACCAAATCACTCAAACTTGATCCAAAACTTCATAATTCTTCCCTAAACACATATTCGACCAATTTGTGAGCTAAAACAACAAAATGGATCACCTCGACCAAAAACGAAAATGGCCGAATGACTTTTTCTGAAGATTTTTTGCTTCGATCTTGCTCAAAACTCGTTAAAAACTGATCCAAAAGTGTTCTAAAAACATTTTTAGGCATAGAATCGATCTGGGGGAAGGTTTTAAATACAAACCCAAGACGCAAACTAATGACACAATCTATTAAATATCCTAACATATCTTCACTGGTAAATCAAGCAAAAAAGGATTCCTAAGTCGGATATCAGTCAAAATGTCCTAGTCAAATATGGACTCCTAAGACTACATCTTCGACCTGTTGGGAAACCCCAGGTGACCCGAGGCCTCTCCCCGGACATGCGAAGTATTGAAAGGGTCTCCCAGGTTCCCCGTTGGAACGAGTGAATTTTCCAAAATTTCCTCGTTTCCCGCCACAAGACCAAACTCGGTATAAAGAAAAACACGCATGTATACACGTATTAGGTTTAGAACATTACCCTCGTCGCGAAGATCCTTAGCTCTCCTAGCTCACGACTGCGCCGAGAGAGTCACTCCGACCCCCGTGAAGTCCACAAACCAAACACCACCCCCAAGGATGGCTAGAGATGGTGCGGAGTGTTTTGTAGAGATGTGTATGTATGTGTGTGATTTCTAAAACTCACAAACACTTAGGGATTTCTAAAAGATCACCCTAAATGCTCTCACTTCTCTCTAAAACTCAAAGATAGAGTGAGAAAGAGCTTAATTGAAGTTATGGACGAAATTCTCTAAGAAAATATATTAAAAGTCCATTTCCAAACAGAAAAGACTTTTAACTTAATCCAAATGAGATCATGTCCTACATGACTCAAAGGTGTTAGATTCCCTTTTATTATGTCACTAAATGACCTATAATGTCCGCATATGTCTAACATAAGAACAAGGAATGAATTTAGACTTGATTTGGATTAATTTGGCCAAACCGACGCTCGTCACGGCCTGAAACAAGCCCTATTCACGGCCGTGACAACACCCTTCACGGCCTGGGTCATAATGGTCACGGCCATGAACCATGTCGAGGCCAAAACTCAGCCTCTGCCGCGCGTCACGGCCACGTGCAATGTGTTCAGGCCGTGACACTTTGACAGCTTTGCGGCAGATTCGTATTTCGATCGATCGAGGTGTAAACGATGTCCGATTGACCTGAAATTTTAACCATAGTTAAAAGACTCATCAATCTCGATTCTGACCAAAGGGGATTCTCATCCAAGGTCTAGATTGTAGATATGAATTTTTTAATCTACTGCAACTTCGCAAGATGGCTTCACAACCGTGACAAGCCTTGCTTGTCACTGTGAACCCTATTTACGCTTCTATTACCATTTTCGTTCCGTAAATATCCATCCGTGTAAATATAGTTTCTATAACATATATTTAATATTTTATTACGTCTCTAAGACCGTTAAATTAATTTACATCTCATATTAGTTAGGCACTATCACGTGATCATTTTTAAGCCCGACTCTCTTGGTTCGTCTCAACCCGGCAAGAGGAAATCCAAGAATTTAGTAAGCGCCTAGCCAATCCCGCGGTACCGAATAGATCCCGTGTTGAGTACGATCTTCAATCTACGAACCGACTATAGATTATCGTCGTACGTATA